>QUWJ01000465.1:0-15912 GCA_003430845.1 Xanthoceras sorbifolium | reverse complement strand
CTTACAGTATGAAAAGCTATTTTAAAAAATACTATCCAAATAATTATTAAAAAATTCAGACTTTTACTGATCTTTTTATATTGTTTATAGTCAAAATTATTCCAAACAATGCACTTAAATAGTGTTTTGGACTACATTTTCATCTTTAAAGACATTGAAATTAAATTTGTATAGATTAGGAGCAATTGAGATGATTTATATTATGCAAAACAAGAAATTTTGAAAAATAGATTTTGTAGTCTCTTAAAGTATTTGTACACTTTTAGAAGAAAAATAACATCTTAATTTAAAAGGGAGGAAAAGAGAGTAAATTGAAATAAGTTAGGGTTATCATAATAATTATTTAAAATTGTAAACAAGCTAGCCTCCGTAGCATAGTGGTAGTGCGTTCGCTTCGTAAGCGAAAGGTCGCGAGTTCGATCCTCGCCGGGGGCTACTTTTTATTGAGATCAGTGTTTTTGTCTTCACTAGATCCTAGTGGTCCTTCCTTTATATATTTTTGGCATGCTACAAACACAAAGGACCGACCACACACAATTCTGTCCCACCCAACACCCCACGCGATGGAGCTTGTCTCATTATCACTCGTGCTTAAAGTACTTGCTATTGTAACGCTATACTCGTCAACTTATAAAAATAATTGTGTACTTTTCATCTATGTTTGTATATTTGTGATAGTAGTTCAAATCTCATATTTATAAATTCACAAAGAGTATTGAGATATCATTTTCTTATAGTGGAAATTGTTTTTAAACCGATCCACGACTTATAAATATTGATCCCATCAAGTTCCGACTCATCATTTGACCTCTATTATTCTTTAATAGAAGTCCCATCATCAGCATTAGAAGAAGCTTGGAATGTGGAAGCCAAAAGGTAACCCATCTCAAGATTTTTTTTTTTGCATTGGTTCTGTTCACGTTCCTTCTCAAAAAGAAGCAAAAATTGAATGATCGATAACAACATGAAAATGTATATTTGTGCATGGGTTATATAGTAATGAAACAAATTAAAAAAGAAAATGGAATGATGCCTATGGATGAAGAAATCAAGGTCTTAGAAAGAAACAAAAACATGGAGCCTTTTTGATTTACCAATCAACAAACAAGTTATGAAGTGGGTCTAAAAGAAGACTAAATATAGATATGATGGTTCAATTCAAAAATACAAGGTTAGGTTACTTGTAAAGGGATATATGGAGAGGTATTGATTTTGAATAAACTTTTGCCCATGTTGCTAGGTTAGATACTATTAAGGGTACGTTTAAAGGAGCTCATTTATAAGCTCTTTTAGTTTATTCAATAAGTTGTGTTTCAAAAGTTGTTTGGTAAATCTTATGGAAGCGGTTTATTAGAGAATCTAGTCAAAAACTACTATTAAAAGCAAAAGTTGGTATAACCCAACTTCAGCTTCTAATTTAAGAGGAAAATTAGTCATAATTTTTAATGAATTTTTGTTGGAATCAAATTATCCCTCATCTTATATTGAAATACAAAAATTCTAACCCTAAACATTAAAAATTGGAAAATAATTAATAATTAATTAAAAAATAAGTACTAATTAATTTTAAAAAAATTAATATTTTTTTGTCTTTAATATTTTCAGACCAAAAAAAATAAAAAAAATAAAAATTAAACTAAACCAATTTTTTTATCTCAAAATTTACTATTAATTAATAAATTAAATTAATTAATTTTACTATAATATCTATTTTAATTATTTTATATTTTCACAGATATAATTTATCAAACACTACCCAGATTTTCTCAAAGTAGAACTATGACGTTTTTTAAATAAATTATAGTTATAGTTACTTTTAAAAAAGATACGTTCTACTAAACTGGCTCTAAAACTGTTTTGGCTTTAGGTGCTCATAACAAAAGGTGTATCTATCATTTTGATGTGAAATCTACATGTTTGAATGGGGAAGTTCATGGCTTGAAGCAGACACCGATCGAGGACTTAGTAAGATGAAATTAAATGACTGCTTCAAGCATTATAGATTTTACAGAAGTGTTAGTGAACCTACTCTTTATGTGAAACTGAGGGGCAATAATGAGGTACTCGCAGTGTGTCTCGATCTATGAGATGATCTTATCTACATTTCAAGGTTCATGCAAAATCCAAGTAAACTTTATTATGGAGCTGCCTGAGACATTTGAAGGGGACAAGTTCCTAATGTTGATAATTTTCACTTGTGTGGCTATATATTCTAACAGTGATCGCACTACATGCAGGCAACAAATCATCAACTGCATTATATCATCTTCAGAAGCTAGCTCAGTATATGGCAACACAAGTTCTGCAGCATGGCATGCAAGCTGTTTGGCTTAGGATAATTTTACAAGACATGAAGCTGCAGTATCCACAATTGCATGCAATGTCAAGCGTGCATATTCAGCCAATTATTGTCTTAGTTCCAAAAATGATGCAGACTTTTTGATAATTTTCATGATCTAGCACAATTAGATAAACTCGTGATCAGTAGTTTAGCCAAAACCTCGACGTTTATTTTTTTTCTTTTTCTTCTTCCTTAACGGAGGAGGACCACCAACAACCTTTTATGGCTCCTTTAAAGGATCCTTTAAGCCCAAGTTGTGCAAATCCTTTAATGTTTCTTGGATCTAGTGACAGGTTGTAGGGAGAGAAAGAGAAGAGAGAGTACTAGCACAGTAGCACTGTCCAATTGATCAGTCTTTGTCAGTTTGTCATCAGGCTGTTTATCTTGTATCCTTTTCATCATAGAAGAATTGCAGATTCTACATCCACTTTTTATCTTCCTTTGGATTCTTCCAGTTCTATATATCATGCCTGTGTAGCCTGTACCACCCCTTGTGTTGAAATGGATCCACTTTGTACCCAAACCAAAACTAGTGGCCCTCGCCTCCATCTCTTTACGTCCCTCAAAAAGAAAGCGTAAAAAACAAACAATGTTGACTCTAACTGGATTGGATTAACCATTAAAAAATCGGTTCGACATTATTATATATGTTCCTGGTGAAATAACGTCTCGGTTCATACAGTGAAGGGTTTTAGTAGATCCAGAAGCTATTTGTGACATTCATATATAGGTCGGCATGCATGTGCATGAAAACTAAGCTAGCTCCCTCCCTCACAGTCACATGTGAAGGAGAGAGCTGATTTTAGTTTCTTTACATACATTTAATTAATCTGCAGTATATTGTACTGACTCTGTTGGGTTGCATGTCCGTGAAACAGAAACCTAATATTACTCTTTCAATTAATAAAACCAAAAGTCTTTCTCCTAGACTAGAGATGCATGCATAGAGACATAGAGTTCTGGATATTTAGTTATTTGCAAAGCCAAAAGACATGAGTGATATTGATAATCTCATTGTTGATGCAAGAAAATGGTTTTCCCTTAGCCCACGGGATTTACTAGTACTAATAAATCTAGTTACAAATGATGATCCTACGAAGGTACACTTGTAATAAATCTTCCAAAGGTGCGAGGGCCTTAAACCAACTGATGGAAATTACATAAGGACATTTCCATTTGATAACAGTGGGTATGCTGTGGCATAGGGCCCCTTCGGATCGAATGGCGAAGGTCTTCCGTAGAAGTTACTGAGGGGGTTTCCTCGGAAATAACGTTTGCCTCCACGTGTTCTGAACTTAGCGGACTTGTCAATCCCCTTCGCTGCAAGAAAATAGAGAAAACAGAGGTTAGGGGTCACCGGTGTTCCACCGGTGAAAACCCTCTGACGCCCAAGTCAAAAGGGGATTTTTAGGTAGAAAATGAGGTAGTACTAATATGAGGAATAGTCGTAGAATGCATGCACGCTGGTATTTTTAGAAGAACACCACTTGGGTTTTCTCCTGCACACTAGGGGCTTTCTAGACTCAAGAATTCATTCCCTTCTGAGTTGCTATAGTGAGGTTTATATAGGCGTTTAGATTTCCTCCTTCCCTCTTCTCCTCGCAAGTTGTCTGATGGGAGCTATCAAAACCTTATCTTTATCTTGATACGTGGCGCATTCTCCTTCGATGGCTGGAGATTTCGTCTAACATTCCTCCCCAAGGGTTGCTCCTGATTCGATCTGTACACTTAGGCCGGTGGAACACAGATCCTAGGATGCAAGGTCGCTTTACGTGCAAGTCCAAGGTTAGGGCTACAAGACAGCTGTTGTCTCAGCTTTTCTAGTCTAAATAAGGTTGACCCAGTCTATTCTAACCTTGGTAAGATTGTGTCAGATCGCTGTCATGTCAGATCGCATCAGCTGCCCTTGGGTTCCGCATCACCATGGTTTACAGCTCATGCTGGGGTGTCTTCCAGGCTTTCTTTTCCTTTGTTCCAAGGACTCTTTCCGGTAGTGCTGAAGGTGGTACATTATCCTAGGTCGGTTCCAACACCAGGGGAGTGAAGGTCCCCCTAGGGGGTGGGAAAGGTTCCAAAAAGCCCGCAGGATTTCCCTTCTGGCTTTGTCTCCTTACGGTCCCTTTGGGCCAGGTGGCTGGTGAAGTTTTATTTGTGGGCCGTGATTGTTAGTTTAAATCAAGATTTATCTACTTTTGATTTTATTTCGTAATTACCATTTTACCCCCAAAAACTCATAGTAACGGTCTGCACTCCTTGAAGCAGATGTCAATTAACTATAGACTTGTTAAAATTATAACAAAAGATGTTCTAATATTAAGAAAATATATATATATATATATATATATATATATATATATATATATATATATCATCAAAGACGGGTCCCAAAAGACTTGAAATTAACTTTTCAAACACTATCTTTAAACGCAGATCACAACTATACAAGTAACTTATATAAACAATGTACTTCTCTGAGAAAATTAATCGTTCTTACGCTTGAGTTTTACGCACCATCAATTACTGAAGAAAGGTTTCATGTAACATTAATGTGTTTTATGAATCCTTAGTCTACTAAAAATAAAACCTAACAATAATTAAAGATGTCGAAAATTGGCTAAGTATGTTACTAGTGAACCCGAAAATTGGGTTGCTCAAGCTTAGTTCAAGTTTAATTGTCTTTATCAGATTAAACAGTCCGAAACTGTAGTTACTGTAATATTCTAATTTGTGTGAAAGCCCTATGTATTGTAATCAACATGAGTTGATTAGTATTGATTTTATATATGTTGATTATTACGTATTCCTCTTTACTTTAAACGTAGCACATGATGCATATGATTATTACATATTTTGTGAAGCATGGATCACTTCCGTCTAATACAAATGCATGCATTACATATAAACATAAACTCAAAGTCACCAAATTAAACACTACTTTGATGCCTATGTCTTGCTGCAAAAGATCAAACCCCCTTTACTTCAACATAGGACATCTTGCTTAATTCGCATTTATGTTTAACAAAATTTAGACCTTGAATTCAAAACCACAAGATGCATGCATCAAACGGACTAATTAACATCTGTTTTTTTTTAAAATAAATTTTCATAGAGTAGTTACGAATTTAGAGAAACTATTGTGGGTTCCTTGTCTAAGCAACTTCTGCCAAAAAACAAATTTATTAATATGATAGAAATTCTACAAATATATATGTATCACTCCAAGTTGCTAATATGAAATAACTAAGGTCATAGTATATATTAGTACTTTAACATGTGTCCCAACAACATATATAGAAAAAGATTATTTTTTATTGGACTATGGGTATCCGGGCCAAACCCGACTAATCCCGTTCAAGACGGGTCACACTTAAGGTTCAAACCTCTCCCAACGAGTGTATTTAGTTGGGATCGAACCTGAGACTTTTTTCACATACTCAGCGTATGTTACCAACTGAGCCACAACTCATTGGTATAGAAAAAGATTATTACTTATAACAATTTGATTCAAAATGACTTAATAAGAATTATCGAAACATCAAATCCAATAAATATCTAATTAAATTCAACCAAATTGATTGTGTTTGACGTCTTCTTTAACTAAATTCTTAATAATAAAACCACTGTCTAGTTCTGTGGTAAGAACACTTATTTTATCACGTCAATATCTAAGATATATCTTCTCTAACATATATCGTATTAGTAAGTACCATTATGTATTAACAATATAATGTGTATGAAGAATGTTAGTAGGCTATAGAAAATGCAATTGTACGAGATTAATTATCTTCAAACAAAAGCTATTTTCATTTCTCACACATGATATCCAAATAATAATGACACTCGTGAATTTTAATGAAAGATGTATTCCATATTGTAACTAAAAGCTCATGACATCCAAGAACAGGAAACTGTATACTAGCATATTACAAACTTAACTTCACCTATTAACACCAATATTGTCTGCAGACAATTGTATTTAAATAATGGTAGAAAAAGTATCTTAAAATATCTTACTTGTATTGACGAATCAGACATGGAGCTGGAAACAATTCTTGGTGCAAGGTCTCTTGTCCCAATTTTGATCGCACTTTTCCATGATGATCGATGAAGCATTGAGATTTTGAACCAGACATTAATTAATTATGATATATATTGCCATTATATGACTATAAATTCCTGCTTTGATGCTCCTGAGTACTATTATATATACCTTATAGAGCATATACAGGCACAATTCTTGAATTCATGTAAATTAATACATGATGAGGGCAAAACATGCCAATGGATAATTAAGAGCTAGGTGTTGTCCTTATTTGGATGGGTTTTAGAATCAGTCTCTGTATGAGCCAGCCCGGGATGATTTACATTCAACAAAAAGGGTTTCGGTTGTGAGTTGATTGTGAGTGAATTTGGTAGAATGTTATGTTGTGAAGTTGAGCTCAACAACTGGAAATGATTCATCTGTCTGGAGTCAGTCTCAGCTGGGGTTGAAACATAGGGAGCATATGATGGAAAAAGCGACGGCACTGTCGCAGGTGGACAGAAAAACAAGTGAGACCCAGATGGAAAAGCCAACGAAGATTGCAGCGGTAGAGTATTGGTGTTGAGAGAATTCTCGTTTTGGGACAGAAAATCATGGCTTCCATATTGAGATAGAGATAAATTTGAAGGCTCCCAATGATAGTAAGGGTTGAATGGCATGGTATTATTTAGCAAACCTGGCATGGAAGAATGATTAGCTAATGGAAAAAACCTTTGTCCGGTGTAATCACTGGTTCCATTTTCTTCTTTTTGATCATTTGTTCTGATCCACTTCCCTTTATCAGAAACATTTTCTCTCTCAATTTCCTTCCCTTTTGATATCCTCGACATCATCATCATGGTTTGATGATTTTCGCCATTGACATTTTCATTGATTTTTATCCCTGCTTCCTTGCTAGTCAATAAGGAATGAAATCCCCCATCCTTTAGAAACGTAGAATTCACATCAAACAACGGAGCGAGAGAAGTTTGAGAGGTGTTTGATTCGTGAGACAGTAGCATCTGTTGATGGATTTGACCAAATCCGAGTGGTGGGAGCTTATCAATGTCATTTTTAGTGACATCAAGCAACCAGTCTATTACCTTGCTCGGTTGACTAAGTCCAAGCCTGTCTTGAAGATCATATAGTTGAATTGCTGTAGGCACTGAAAGCCTAATTCGCCTGTCTTTCAATCCCCTTATGGTGCAAACTTTGCTGTGCCTGTCTTTTCCTCCCAAGGAACGTGAGACGCGAACAATTCTTGGATTTCTGAAACCGGACCATTGCCTTGAGGTGGATGGTGCCTTTGAGAACTTGCATCTTTCATTGGTGTCGTCACCCTCTTGCTTCGCTTGAAAACCTTTTTCTCTTGAAATTGATATCATCTTACTCCTCTCATCATTCAACAGAGAAAATTCATCATTGATGGTGTAAATTCTCTCTTCTAGGTTATCTGTGGTTTTTGTCATGAGCAAAATTATTATAATCCAACAAAATATAATATGTTTTGCTACAGGAAAAGCTTGGTTATTTTATTGAACTTTAACAAGTAATAGAAATGGATCTAAACAAGAAATATTGATGAAAATCAATCATTTTATGAATATTAAAATAAATAAAAAAATGGAGTTAATAAGATGAAAATAACCTTAGAAATCCACAGACTTGCAAAGGAAACTGTTGCTTATTCAGAGATTTAGGACCATGTACAGGAAGCAGAATTATTTCTTTTTTGGTAGAATTTTTATTGATTGTGTAGCATGGAGCTTTTGGGGGTCATGGGGGGTTGGATGGGATAGGAGAGGAAGATGAGTTATTTGGATGTCTCACAGTACCATGAAAGTTTTTTTAACTGGCTTGTGTAGAATGGTTAGTTTTTAAAATTATAGTAGTAGAGAATATAAAGGTAAATAAAATTACAAATTTTGGAAAAGAAAAGATGCTGGAATTTAACTGCAGCATGTTGCATTGGAGTGAAAAAGAAAAAGTTGTGGCATATCTACAACCATGTGGCATCTATTTATGCTCACACATCTAAATATTATAACTTCCTCAATCTGTTCATACCATGACCTTGACAATTATCACTATACCTCAAGTGTGCAGCACCTTTATATGTAAGTTATTTTATTGATAATTACAAGTAACTTAAACTGCATGCTTTGCTGAAAAGATGTTATTTATAAATAAATCCATGATGTTGGAGTACAATTTGTTTCATTTACCCACACATATATGTATGCAGATATATACATATATATAAATCTAAAATTTTAACTTAAATTTGTGACTTCAATATCTATCTATTTATTTTCGCTCAATGCAAAGGTGAAGAGTAGTAAATGAATTAACGATAGATAACAATCCTTGAATTGAATAAAAATGAATGAATAAATATTTTTTTATGTTCTTTTGAAATCTGACATCAGAGAACTATCTAGATTAAACTATATAAGTACGATCCAGACATCTACTTTCATTTCGAAAACTATTTACTCCTAACAACGGAAGGGAATGCATGAATGTTAAAGTCATAAAATTAAGTTAAAATTTTGAGTTAATGTAGTCTAACCCTATATATACATGTTAATTAATTGCATTACAACCATATACTAATTATAGTTATGACTTATGAGGGGAAAAATATATGCAATTTCAAGGTTTTATACATCCCAATGAGCTAGACATAATTGTATTGTGAAGATCAGTTTGTTACATAAATTTGAGTAATTAGAACAAAGAGATATATAGAAATAGAGATAAGTCATAGTCATGTGGGTTTCAAAGTTTGTGGTGTAAGCAACAAGAGTTTCCATCAGTAGGAGTAGATGACAGATAGCTGCCCATCCACACCCTTATAGAGGAGGGACCAACTATAGAGAAACGCTTCTTTAAAGCATCTACACTTAGTAGAAAGAGGGACCACGTACCCTCCATTGCAGTGAGATTTTTTCACAGCACACACAGCTAATTAAAATTTATATATATTTTGAATTAATATAATTATAATGACCATCTTCATGATTATGATTTGTGACTAAGAAAATGGAGTTTGCACGCCCGATATAGATCCCCTCCTATAGCAGACAAAATATATATATATATATATAGGACCAGCTTCAGTTGGTGAACAATAGCATATGTCATGACTTGGAAATTCAGCAAACTGTTTTGTCACCCCAGATCAACAACAATGAATAAAGGATTCTTCATCAAAGCCTGCAAGCTAGAAAACAAGAAACCCTAAAAAAAAAAAGCTGTACTATTTGTCCAACAAAAACAAAGGGTGTTTCCTATACGAAGAACATGAAAATCTAACCATGAATAAGTAAAATGATTACTTGAGAACCGATATGTGGCATGTTTTTTATGCTTGTGAGAGAGTACTCTAGTCTGCGACTTTTCTTGTGATGTGTTACCTTAATAATCTAGAAGAAAAAAAAAATATATATATATATATATATATATAGATATATAGATATATAGGGATCTTCACCAAAGTAATTGAAGGTATCTAATGGGACTGTAGTTGCAGCTGCACGTATTAGTCAAAAGCTGAGCCCTACTTTTTATCTCTATCACATATCGAGAAAAGAAACCCTAGCTAACAATTTAATGAATTAATACCACCCTATATAAACCCTAAAACCTGCTTTGCTCAGCTTTTAATGACAATTAAATACCCAGTAACCCAACAAAACAAGATCCCAAGTAGTACCACAAAGTGGCCCTGATTCAAACCACCAAAAATTGTGCCATTTTTGTTGTTGGGACATACAATGAAATTGAAGAACAAATTGGCTCCTTAAATAGATAAAATAGGAGGTTTTTGATTTCTTGTTTCAGGGTTTTTTTTAGTTGTTTATAAGAAATTTTATTGACTTTTCTGAATTCTGATCACTGATAAGAAGCAGAGAAACTGGTGGTGGGAATCGATTTTAGTGTTCTGATTTTTCTCTGAAGGTAGCATTATAAATAAATAGCAAAACAAAACGGTCCCCAGATCAAAGACAGCATTGCTCCTTGTTCAGAGAGCCATTAAATCTTTTTCACTATGAGTTGAACTATCAATTTTCTCCAAAATAAAAGGGAATAACATCAGCATCGTAGGGTTGTTGTGACAATGTAGATTGAACTACTGATCAATTACTTAGATGAAGAATTACAAACAAAACAAGCTATAATTTTAATGATTTTATTACATTTTGCTTTCTGTCAATCAATGCATGGATTCAACATTAGAAAAGTAGTACTGAAAGAAGCATATAGCAGCCTTATATATGTCTTTTTTTAATTGTTTAACACAAGCTTGAAATATTGAACACATAATGGGATAATGGACTGAACTGATAGAGTCACTTTTAATAGCTAGATTACTGTCAGCATCAAAATCCTGATATCAGCAATCATCATCATGACACAGTTATTGTAGTGAGAAGGGAGAATGGAATAATAGTAACAAGGTTTGGATAGGAACTCAACTTCATGGAATAATATATTATAATAAAATGAAGAAAGAATAATATAGCATCAAGAACACAGTGTGGGTGTGATATAAGAGAAGGGTGGGTTTGCTAAAAGAAGAAGCATCAAATTAAGAGTTGTGATATGTTATCTCTTTTGTTGGGTCATTTTCTCTGGTGATGCAAGAGCTATTACTCTTCTAATATATGAAGTGAAAGTGACTGCTCCAAACCCTAGAAGCAAAAAAGCAAAGCAGAGAAGAAGGTAGAGACCAAAGTTAAATGCGTACTGTGGCGGGTGCCCCACAATAATGCAAAAAGTATTATGCACAGAAAGTGAACTGCACGTTGCTGTCACTGTTATGTCCACCCCACCACCACCTTCTTCATTTCTCTATAGGAAAAGCGTTTCTACATCAGATATACATATTCTCATCGAAGCATTTTTGCTCTCTTTTACCCACACCAGACAAAATCTTCCAGTCAAGTCATTATATTTCATTCAGCTCCGATCCCCAGGAGATGAAGCATCCAATATTTCACCGACTTTAAAGTAGGAGGCTCACACCGCAGACTCAATTTTGACCAAACGCTTTCGTTAACATTTTCTAAGTGGAAACATGGAAAAAACAAGTTTTCCATTCGTAATGAAAGAGAGGTATAAGTGGGAACTGCATTAATTTATTAAAATATTGTAATATTCAACCTTTTATTTGAATCAAATCTCCACTGTTATTTATGGATGGAGTTGGACGCACCATTATTTATTTTTTTATTATTTTCTAATTTTGACTGTCCACCTCTGAGATAGACAGTAAAAATTTATCTATCTATTTTTTTAATTTTTCTTTTTTATTTTATCATTTCATTTTTTTTGAGTTATTACTTTTCTTTTTTTTTTCAAAATTCAATTTTTATTTAATTATTTTTATATTTCTTTTTTTTTAACCTGAATAATAATTTTGTATGGAAGGACTAAAATACCTCTAAGAGAGTCAATTTGATTACTTATTTAAGTAATTGAAGAAGTAAATACATTCTCATGTCCTTTGTGTTTTACTTTTTCATGTCTTTATATAATAACTACATAGATATAATGATACAATCGATACAAATTTCCCTTGTTAAACTAATCGTTTTGACGTTATATTAAGGGATAAATTTATAAATAGTCTTAAATTAGGAGTATTTATTACATTTAACCATTTTTAATAAGTTAATTGTTTTTATACATTTTGGATAAAAATACCTTATAGCCATGTGAACAATTTATCTGAGTTTTTTTACCGAACTTTTAAGGGAAAATTTTACAAACTCTCCAAATTCAGATAATATTATACGCAGCGTTAACATTTACTATAATTACACAAATATCTCCAAGAAACCGTTGATTAATGGATGAACTAATTGTTGACTAACTAATTCAAGAGTGTAGTTATTGAATTATTTTTTAATTTGATCAAACTGTCATTTAAATGACCATTTGTCAATTTAGGATCGGTCAAATTGTTATTCATATAGTTATTTAATAGTTTTTACCGAAAAATAAAATTATATTAAATAACTATATGAAAAAAGTTTAGTCATTTTTTGATGTACTTTTAATTTTAACTGTTATTAACAAATTTTAAAAATATTTATATAATTATTATAAAAAGTATCGCTGGATGCAATATTATTTAAACTTAAAAAACGTTTATACAATTTTTCTAACTTTTAAAAGCAATTTAAACCAGCTTAAAAAAAAAATAAAAAAAAGGTGAATGGGGAGATAAATTAGAAGAATGAAGAGAGAGATGATGACGAAAACGAGCAGTCACGAATGACGAGAGGCAAACGGTTGTATAATGAGGAGGACCACACGGATGTCGGCAAAGTGTGTCGCACAGAGAAAATAGAAAGATTAATTTGTAACAAATACTTTATTTTGTTGAGACTCGACAATTGATCACAATTTCTTTTTCTCCCTTACGTTATTTTCCTACTGTTGAGATTCGACAATAGCTGCAATTTCTTCTTCTTTTTTCTTTTAGTGGGACCATGTTTCAAGCAAAATGAAATCGAACAAAAAAACGATGGTGAGAGTGACTTATTTTTGTAGAAAAATCACCATGGACAACTACCTTGCTTGAATGCTTCAGGCTCTGGACATTACAAGTCATCAAACAAAATAACAAGATGCAGAAGAATTTACATTAAAACCAATAATGGAGCGTGCAAGCAGCAATACAAAACCCACTCCTCTTCATTGGAAGGAGAAAGGATGACTACCTGGTTAGGCATTAATCAAGTTGCAGAGTGTAAAGTTGAACCATTACACAAAAGTTTCAACAGATCACATGAAGAAAATCTCGCAAGTTTAAAGCAAATATATCCAACACCAAACTGCAGTTGCATTTGGATTTTATACAAAAACATAAATGTAACAGATAAAATGTATGTGCAGGCAAATACCCTTATTCAAATCAAATATTACATCCTTTTTAACTGCAGTCTTGGCAAAGTGCCCTGTACTTCTTCAGTGAGCAAAAGAGAGAGAAGAAGAATGGTGCACAAATTTTGACACAATCTCACAAGCCTGGTAAATAGCCATAAAATTTTTAGGAGTCATTAACAGTCTCTTGCACCACCAAAAAAAGCAAATAATATATGATTGAAATATAGTACCTAAGACAGTATAACAATCAACACCAAAAACAAGAATGCTGAGAAAATTCGATGCAATAAACTAATGATACAAGAAATAAAAACTGTGTGGCAAGCATGTGGGATCTCCTGAATGGCCTCTGTTTATTTGACATTGCTTTCAAAGATAAAAGTCCCCTACCCTAGACCGTACCACTAAGATATTCCAGATATCACCAGAATTGTCAGTATGCATTTGAATTTCACATCACAAGTCACGGCCTTCACTTAAATTATATCAATGACAATCAAGCAAATTCACTTCATGTGGGACAAACATACCCACCCTGAATAAGTAAACCTATTTTCCATTGAGTACAAACAAAAATATATGAAAAGCATCTATGCCAGCAAAGGAATCCAGGGACTGAATGCAAGCCGAGGCCATAAGGCTATAATATGGAACCTTTTTATTGTATCTGCTATGCCAAGCAAATTAAACAACATGAATATACTGTAAATCACAATTAAATTGAAAAAAAAAGAAGATTTTCAGGCATTTAAAGAAATTTGGAATTTGCAGCAGTTAATCTCAATCAGGCAACAAGTCACCTTGCAGCAGGAATCAGTGTCTAGCACCCACACACACACCAACCCCCCCCCCCCCCCCCCCCCCCCTCCTCTCTTCCCAGATGATTTTTGCTAAGTTCTTTTTACTCTCGAGTCATGAAAAACCTCAATTTGTAGTTTAGCAGAGAATGTGGACTGCTAAGAATTGCAAACCAAGCATAATAGATCCAATAATAACACCAAATCAGCGGGATAGACCTTAAAACTCCACAGAAAAGCAAGTATTCAAAAGGTGCACTACTCAAAATGCCTACATCCCCAGTCACCAACAAACAAAAGTCGAGAACCCATAAACCAAAAAAGTAGAAAACTGTGATTATAAGAAACACACCCCTACCCATTTCCAAACACCCAAAAATCCAATTCAAACCCTCAATCGCCAAAACCAAACTCCTCACCATTTAAAGTAGAAAAACATACCAAAACAAAAAAAAAATCAAGACAAAACAAGCATAGAAACACCAAAGACCAATGACCTGACCTATTTCTGGTAATTAGGTCAGACACAACCATTAACACAAAACCTAGAAAACACATTAATCAAATCCCAAATCAATCTTATTTCCAACAGAAAAAAGGAGAAATAAAAACGCGAGTTTATATCAACACAAGCAATACCAACTTACTAAGACAATTATTAAAAAGAACAAAAAAATACTCGCCTAATTTATTTCTGATAGCCTCCACCGATGGCATTATAGTCCTCCTCGACCTTGGCAGTCAAATAAACCCTAGGAAAATCGTTGACGTCGAAAGTCTTCTCCTTCATCATCTGCTCCACGTCAGCCTTCTTGAGGACCGTTCTGCGGATCGGCGGGCGGTTCCTGCGTTGGTCACGCGTGTAGTACTTGATGTCGTAGACGGTTTCCGGGTTGGACGTGGGCACGATTGCCTTCTGCTTGGGGGTGGCCGGGCAGGCGATCCGGTACTCGGTGGCCAAGGGTACCGCCAATTTGTATTCGGGATCGGCGCACGGCCCGGTTATTTCCCAGGGCTTCTTCAGGTAACGACGCAGAGTCTGGACGAAGGAGCTGGTGAGTGCGGACGCCGACTTCGCCATTTGTGGTGATTGTTAAGAGAAATGCTACGATTACTCGCCTACTCAACTTTTAATATGCTTACTACTCTCAATACAAAATTGTATAAACTCTTCCCGACTTTAGAAAATTGTAAGGCTCGGCGCAATTTTAACTATAAATACCTACACAAATATTTTTCCCATATTAATAGTTGGATTAACAATTAATTAACCGATATTCGGTGACAAATTTTAAATAAAAAAAAAACCCAAACATTTTTAAAATTACCCAAAACTTTACAAAATTACAAAACTGGAGTTCTTTAATTTTTAACTTTTAATTTTTTATTTTATCTTTAAATATTTTTGAGTTATTTATTTTAAAAATTAATATTAAAATAAATAGCTCATATGGTCATTTCTCAATTCATGATCGAAAAATATCAAATTTAAAGGCGATCAACTAATTTTAAAAAGATAGAAAAAAAAAATTATCTTTGTAGGAAAATTGTGCAATTTTCTCTTGGTCTTTCTATAAATATACTTTTGTGTTCAACCGTCTTTCATTTTTATGAAATTGTTTTTATTTTTTAACATTTTTGTTTATTTCAAAATCTATAACTCTCTCTTTAGTTCTCTGAGATACTATCACATTTTCTCAGTTTCTCAATGATAAAATACTTACAACGAAAATAAATTATAAAGTCACACACAGCATCCCCTCAATGTTATCTTTTTTAAATGCAAGAGAATTTTGTTCCCTAGAAAATTACAGGGTTACGCTAAGCATAGTCGCTAAATCATCCCACCAGCT
>QUWJ01002028.1:0-16601 GCA_003430845.1 Xanthoceras sorbifolium | reverse complement strand
ATAGGTCAGTGCTGGAAAAACAGGGGAGACAGTTTTGTTTGACATGTATGTGGTCCAATATGTCACCCTTCCTGTCAGAATTGTAAATGGTGTCATTCATGAAAGTTGTTCATATATGTCTCTACCTTATTCTCTAATTTTTTCAGAATTTTCTGGGTGGCACGTCTCTAGATAATAGCTAAACACCAGACATAGGTCAGTGCTGAAAAAACAGGGGAGACAGTTTTTGTGTGTCATGTATGTGGTCCAATATGGCACCCTTACTGTCCGAATTTTAAATGGTGTTCTTCATGAAAGTTGTTCATATATGTGTCTACTTTATTCAGTTAGTTTTTCATAATTTTCTGGATGGCGTTTCTCTAGATATTAGCTTGAAACCGAACATAGGTCAGTGCAGAAAACTGCACCCGACCCATCATGTGCGTCCGACCCATTTTGTGTGGCAACCCGACCCGTGGCTCTTCCTATATAAATGCCACTTCGTCTTTTTCATCAAGTATCCAGAAAGTAGAACCCTAGCAGCTCCCTCTCTTCATTCTCTCTCAAATCCAATCTCTCAAAACTCACCCAATCTCTCTTGTATGTCCATGGAATCAAACTAGAGACTTGTGGTAAGTGTTTTTCTTGTATGTTGAAATTGTTTTATGCTTCATATCATTTAAATCTCTTTGTTGTTCTTGAATGAGAGTTATATATGATTGGATTTGTGGTTTTTGTGTTTAATGCATGATAAGGGGTTTAAGAAGTTGAATTAGTACCTAGATAAGTTTATATTGTGATTTAGAGTGCATTTATCTTGCTTGAATGAATTGTACCTCTATCTCACATGTGTTTAGTGGATTGGTACTAATCTAGGTTGGATCAAGAGTGTTAGTTGTTGTTATAATAATTTACTTGTTGCTAGAATCACATTCATATAAATATGTTGGCTGCCTTGTAAAGTTTATGCATTGAATATGTTTGTTTTATGACTTGAAAGTGTTGAATTTGTTGCAAAATTTGTTAAGTGTTGAAATGTGTTTATGCTAAGTGTTATTTAAGTAGATTGTGTGCACTAGTTCACTTAGCATCATAGGTTGTATTGGTCATGCATCCTAATTGTATGTTCATGCATCATTGAACACTTAGACTATAATCCTTTGTGTTATTGGAAGAGCTTGTGTGACTTTGGTGAAGTCTTGTGAACAAGCTCAAGGTTTGCTTCTTGTGCAAAAGTTGTATTTGTGTGGAATTTCACTAGTTGGCTCTTGCGAGACGATAGGTGTAGGCTCACGCCAATAGGAGTGTGAATTCTAGGATAGCTTGAGGATATACATTTAGTCACCTAGTGGATCTTGGGAGATCATTAGGGAAAAGGCCTGCGGGTAGACTAGAGCGGGATAGTCCAAGAGGAGTGAGTCCTTGTAATTTCAACTTGAGGGTGTACTGCATTTATCACTAGTGGATTGTCCGTTAAGTGGCCAAGAGTGGTCCCGTGGTTTTTGATCCCTTGTTGGAAGGGGTTTTCCACGCTAAAATCCTTGTGTTGATTTTGTTTATCTCTTCCGCATTTGTTATGTGTTTATAATTGTTGAATTGATCTAAATAAATTGTTGGTAATAAAAAAAATGGGTAAGAACCTATTCACCCCCCCTCTAGGTTCATATAGACCGTTGCACTTAAACTTTCATGCACAACCAAGTTTTTGTATTTTATGTACCTCATTTGTGTGATCTAATTAAGATAGATGATAACATTGAAACAACAACCAACCAAGTGCCTAGAAAATTTATGAGGCATATTATCATGTCATGTGTTATGAGATTAAACTTGATTGGTTACTCATACTATATGACGTAATGTAAGTGGAAGGAGCACCATGAACCAGACATATTGAAGTTTTTCTCAACAAATAGACACAAGTAAATCCAATGATTGATTGTATAGTGTGACCAACCCTTTTGTCTGAGCTCTTTAATTTATGCAGGCATCCAACCTCTGCCTTATAATTATAAGGACGTATTTTAAATTTTCCTTAAAGAAAACAATGCCAAATATTCATTTGCATCCAACAGTTAAGATTCAAATTGCTTGTTGAAAGTTCGAAACTGTCATGCAAATACAGAAAGAAACAGAACTCAATTACTGCATTACCCTTATTTAAACATTAAAAATTTAAAATCAGGATAAATTGTAATGGAATATCCTGATATTTGGTCATATTGCAATGAAATCATATTTTTGTTTAAACTATAACCAAGTACCTCAGATAACAATTCATTTGGTCCCTAATGTATTTAAAAATATTACTTTTTAACCTATTTTATGTTTTTAACTCATATGATCCCTATCTTTCTAAAATACACTAATTTAGTTCCTTATGACCAAAATTTTGACGGTCAAACCTGACATAAAGTATACATTGACCCATTGATACTTTTTTTATTAAATTATTAAATTAGAATGACGCTTTTTACCTTTAATTTTTTAACAACTTCACCTATTTGGATAGTCCAATAAAAAATTCATGTGTGATAAAAACGTTTTTTTTAAAACACTTAAAAATGATTAAATAATAAAATAAATATGATAAAATTGATTAAAAATAAAAATAAAAATAAAAATTAAAAGTAATATCACTTATTAAAAATAAAATAAAATTAATATCGAATACTTATAAACTTAAAATTTAGTAATTTAATACATATATATATATTATATAAATATAATAAATTTATATATATTACAGTTTTATTATTATAATTTTATTTTTAATATAATAATAAATGTATATATATATATATATATAATATTTTAACATTTTCGTTTATTTAACTAAATTTTGAGTTTATAAGTATTCATTCTTGAATTTTATTTTTATTTTTAATGAATTTATCATTTTTATTTTTATTTAATCCTTTTTAAGTGTTTTTTTTTTAAATTTAAGTTTTTATAACACGTCAATTTCTTATTAGAGTATTTAAATAGGTAAAATTGTTAAAATGTAAAAATAGAGGGTAAAATCGTCTGCTAATTTAATACTTAAATAAAAAAAGGGTAAAATAATCAATTTTTACTTTATGTTTGACCGTTAAAATTTTAATCATAGGGATTAAAGTGATGTATTTTAAAAAATCTAGGGACCACGTAAGTTAAAAAGATAAAAAAAAAAAGGTTAAAAAGTGATATTTTTAAATATATTAGAAACCAAACTGATAATTATTCGAGGTACTTGGCTGGAGTTTAAGTAATAGTACGATTTCATTAAAATGTGATCAAACGTTAGGATATTCCATTGCAATTTGCCTTTAAATTATACCTTTCAATGGTTCAAGTACTCAGAAATCTGTAGATGTATACTCTCATCTTTTGGCCATCTCTCCAAACTCCTGCAGCAGCCTAATAGAAAATAGCAAAAAATCAGAATATTAAGTTAGTGGGGTTTAATATGCCTAGTTTTTAACCTGCACTAGTAGTACTAGTTCATCAGCAGCCTAGTATAAGCAATTACTTGTTTATCATTGGTAGGATTCCAATCGAGATCAAACAAAACAAGTTGATTACCACCATTTAAATTGAGTCCATAACCACCAGCCTAGCTGCTTAAGAGAAAGGCAAACTCATCCTGTAAGACTGTTAATCAAACCTAACGTGCAAAATAAACGAGGTTGCCATGTGGCTCAAGTTCAAAATAAACACATAATAATTCAGCTATAATCACGTCAGGGTACTCGTGGCTCTTGGTATAACAAGTTTTGACATTTTGTTAATAATCAATAAACTCAAAAGGTTAAGCTAATAGGAAATGGCCCAACAATAGTATTTAAGGACTCTAAGTCTCTAATAATATTTAAGAACTCTAACAATTCCAATGCTATAAAGCTACTATTAGTTTACCAATTTTATCCACAAGAATAAAATCAGAAATTATTTGTAAAGTAAAAAAAATATTTTTCCAACAGATATATAGCCTAAGAATGATTACAAAGCTTAGTAAATGCACGTTTAAAGAGCTGTTGTATAAGCCAAAATCCTTGATCGCTTAGTAAATGCACGTTCTAACCTGTTTTCAAGAGCAAAAATATAAATCGAAATTAATGAAATGAAATGTTACGTTAACCATCTAGTGGATAAACAAGATATCTTGCTTTCTATTGATCCGAATCAATGTGTAAATTGAATTGTGATTGGCCACGCTAATCTAAATAGTTAATCCATCTACTAAACCTCCTTAAGAGTTTAGAATCTTTAAATTTAGTTATGGTTTATAAAAGGAAATAAGTAAAACAAATATAAACGTGTAAAAAGTGTGATCTAATTACTTCAATTTTCAGTATTACACACTATAAAAAAGTGAATATTTACTGTAGAGAAAATATGTTGCAATCTACAGTAAAAGGGAGTTGCAAATACTATCGTGGCAAAAACGTTTTACAGCAGATTACGACTGCAAAAACCTTTTATGGCAAAAAAACTCAAAATTTTTAATATTTACGGTGGATTTATATCCGCAGCAAAAAAGGTCACTATACATATAACTTCTTCTTTTTTATTTTTTATTTCGTAGTGACCAGTATCAAGCTAATAAAGACTTTTTGGTCCAAATTAATATAACCAGTAAATACGGTAACAAACCTGTGCACAAAAGAAATGATAGACTATGAAACAATTAACAAGAAATTAGATAACGAAATAATGAACCTCAAAGAAAATCCAAATGGATGAGATTTGTAGAAGATATAAACCTTTTAAGACATAACTGACACAAAGACAATAAACCAGCTACTAGGCATAACTCTCGAAGCTTCAATGAACTATCTTCATGTAACACCAATTTTCATATTTATATTTTCAACACATGATCTTGTAACGAGAATTGATATATTGTGCAAAAATTAACTACAAGAAGATATTGTGGCACATGAACCAAGCTACGTGAGATACCTTCTGTGGAAAGTAATTTGATAGTAATGCATAAGTTCCAGATAACAAAATTCGACATTTGCATGAGAGAGCTGCCAATATTTATAACTAATGTCAGAAAACAAACAAACAAGAAGAATATTCTTAAAAGTTATGGCAAGGAAAAATTTACTTTCCATGTCATAACCCGATTTTGTTAACGTCTGGTCATTTTTCAGCCTGTGAGACTCATCACATTTAAGAAGATCGCAAGAATCAATTTGGCTAAATTTTGACAAAGGCATCCGAAATGTTTCAAAACAAACAATGAGCACCTGTAGTACTGAACAGCTCAAATGTACCTGCAAAGGGCTGTAGGGATTTGTACAACTGGCAGTTTCAGATACAACATCATCTTTCACAAAGAGTTATAAGCTTAACTCTTTCTCCGAACTACTTCTTAATTTCAGCCTCCCAATTACTTAAAAGACTTGTTGGTATGACAAAGAAAAAAGAAAAAGAAATCTGCAAACTCAACCTCAGACGACGTCACCACAAAAGACAACCCATATCATCAGCAAGAATGCATCCATATATATATATATATTTGCACTACATAAACCCGAAACACATTCAAACATGAACTGAACCCCTTCTCTACATTTCAAGGTAAAGTATGTTCATAACAATTACAGCAAAATGAAAACATGATCTAAATAATTGATTTTGTAAATCCATTTTATCTAAAAGTATAAAATTCTGTTGGTAAATAGCAAAAACTCAGCCCCAAATCTCTATTCTATGGATATTAATGCTCTTCCAATAATTGTTGACAGCTTTGGATATCAGACATAAAGAACGAAGAATGCATAGATCAGTAAAGTACGTTCAAATTGGTGTTGGCACTCTCAATAAATAACAGAACAGGTCTATGTATTAACTTCCATATAAAACCCTATAAGGCCGACATCAATATTCAGTACCATTGATGGGTCAATTTTGATAATCTGTTCTATCATATTTACCTTGAATATTTGCATTTTTGCTTTGGGGTTGTTTGTATGAAAAAAAAAAAAACCCTCTAAACCCTTACTGAGGCCCAAAAAAAACCAAAATCATGGACTCCAGCTACTATTTACTGTAAGAATTAAGAGCAAGGTCCTAATCACTGGTAGACCCTCCTCACACTAAGAGCAAGGTCTTGGAGTGCTTCCGACGACTGGAAATGGCGAATAGAATCGTGAACGGAGTTTTTGGTGGACTGCCTTCGAAGAAAAAGAGAGAGAATTTGCAGAAAAAATATTTAAATTCTGAAAAATGGGAGAAAAGTGGTGGGAAATGTCCTATATAAAACCTAAAATCCCAGCCGTTAGATCAAGACAATGATGGCCTGAAAGAGATTAAGACCAGGATTCGACCTGGGGACCTGGCGAGATACTCAAAGGGCTGCTGATTGAACGTGCACATTTAATGTGATTGACGATGTGGCAGTTGACATGACAACTTCCACTCACCAGAAGAGCAATCGCCCTTGTGACCTGACATCAATGACCTGAAAAGACGACTCATGGCCTACCAAAAGCGACTTGGAAACTACTCCTCAAAATCCCAGATCGTTAACCCACAAGAAACTATCTCAGCTTCCACCATGAGGCTTTCGAGTTAGAAGCTGGGGTAGTGTTATGTGCCTATTTTTATTAGTCCTAAAAAGGCTCAGAAATATCAATAAAGCCCAACAGGCTTGAGGAAGTCAATAAGACCCAACGGACTGGAGAAGCTAATAGAACCCAGTACAACAAACAAGTCCTTCCCAACAATATGAAGTAGAGACTCTATGTGAGCTACACCTCCTAAATGACTTGAGAGATTTATACCTGAGAGATTTATACATGCCACCTCTCATTAATAGCATAGCTCCAGCTCGCATGACACTTAGCTCGAAGCTTCAGATAGAGAAGAATCCCAAGAATAAAGGGATTTGATCCAGTTAACTAGCAGAGTCCCAATCTGTCTCGAACTCCTTAATTTCACAATTGTATTTCAATTAGAGAATGATTTCCAGGGATCTCATTTAATCCCTGATTTCCTATAATTACATTCAATGTAAAACATAATGACTCCATCCCTTTACACTATAAAAGGGGTATATCATCATTGTTATAAAGGTTACAAAACTTCTAAGAGAAAACAGACATAGCAAGCTCGGCATTAGTGCAAGAACAGTAAATATAGGTATTCTTTCAAGGCCGAACCACTTTAAAAATCCCTCTTGTTCAATCTTGTTTTACTGTTTTGCTATTATAATTGTTGTTAATTACGTTAACTGAAATCGCAAAGATTGTGAATATGATTAGCCGAGTTGTACAATAACCCATCTAAATTGTGACCATGGATATTATTAGCCGAGTAATACAATAATCCATCTGAATTTTGATTATGGAAATGGTTATCGGAAATGACGTGAGTGAATTGAGAAACTCCAGCTATTTTATGGCCACCATTATTTGTAGCGAATTGATCACGAGCAACTTGATGATCATGCATGTACTGGTCAGTAGGTGCAGCGTGCTCTTCTATATGAGCATTGTTGTGACTAAAATTCGATTCCATCTCCTCATTTTTATCGCTATCATAATGAGATGATCGAGGGACTTTTTCTTGTAGTAAAGTCGACACAAAACCCAAACATCTAACTGCAAAAAACAATAAAAATAAAATGTTAATATTGTTATAAATAAAAGAGAAAATGAAATAAAAGTCAAGCAAATAAAATCAAATAAACCGGAGAACTGAAGATGAAATAATATAGAATGTTTGATAGAGGAAGAGAAAGAATTTTATTAAGTCTCAGACTTCACGTTACAAAGCAAGCCACCAACCCACCAATATATGTAGGCAACTACGGCCAAAACTTTCCATAAAAATGTTAGACACATGTAAAGTGACTTTTTCCTAAATCATGATAAGTGTGTGGTGTAAATTCACACACGTCTCTCCATAAAAATGATAAATATATATAAAGTGACTTTTTTCTAAATCATGATAAGTGTGTAGTGTAAATTCACACACGTCTCTCCATAAAAATGATAGACACATGTAAAGTGATTTTTTCCTAAATCATGACAATGTGTAGTGTAAATTCACACAAGTCTCTCCATAAAAATCAATTTATATATATATATATATATATATATATATATATATATATATATATATATATATATATATATGTTAGAAATCAACAATATTATTGAATTGGACAAATAGTTGAAATGATTGCATACCATCATATCTTTGCGAGTTCCCTTTTTCGTTCAAACAATAATATTTAGTGTCAAGATTATATTCATGCTCGAACTAATTCGTTTACCTTTAGGAGGCTTTCCTTTGTAGAAAACAAGTGTTCCCTTTGCACCTATTATATCACCATAAGCTATGTCTCCATAAAGTTTGTCATTATACGGTTCGCGGCGATTGTATTTGATTAGGCGGTCAGCTCCCGTGGCCTTCTAGTATCCATCTCTGGCTGCTTGACTTCTTTAGGGTGCTTCCGATATTGGAGTAAAGAAGTACAATATCTGCTTTTCTCCACTTTGGAGGTATCATGAAACTTGATTCCCTTATATTTTTATACCGGCGTAGTAAATATGGTGTAATCAAAATACTTCTTATTCAGCATCCCCTGAAGTTTTTTAACCGAATCCAACAAAATTTTCCTTCTTTTCAAATAACAAGGAAGCAACATAGGGGATGTAGCTCAAATGGTAGAGCGCTCGCTTTGCATGCGAGAGGTACAGGGTTCGATCCCCTGCATCTCCATTTTTTCTTGATTGTTGTTTTGTTAAAAAGGTTTTGACTTGGCTTACAATTGATTGATTCTTGTGTAAAAACGTTTGTCTAATTCACTCATTGATCACTTGTCATCCTGTCTTCTCTGTTTTAGCTTGCTCAATTAGCATCAAATTTCATGTAGCTTAAAAGGGAGGAAGAAGGTAAGTCAAAAGGAAAAAAACAGAAGAGGGTTGGAAATTGTTGTTTCTGTTGTGGAAAAAAGTTGCTGGGTACTTGGTGTTGGTGGCTTCTATATAGGACACCAAATTAGTTATTTGTGCAGCTTACTACAAGAGCAGCTCTGATGATCTCGAGAAGTAACCAAGAAAAGCTGAGGTATGCAAAAGACAAGGGTGCAGCTAGCATTTTTGATGACTGATAATAGAAGAAAAAGAGAAGAGTTGAACATGATGTTGACAAGTGGCTCACTGGTGCCAACAAGACCATTGATGAGGAAAACAAAAATAAAAATTCAAGCTGACACAATATTTAAACTCGTAAGGAAAAAAATAATCATTTTAGCATGGAAAACTATAGAGTTCTTGGTATTATACTCGTAGACTATGAAGAATGAGAACCAATTCTATAGTATTTATATATTTACATCGGGAATTCATAATCCGTTATTTATTAGGTTTTCAATTTTAAATTTCCACCCTTTTTTTACTTTAACAAAAAGATTTTTTAAAACAAAGCAGAAAGTTTTTTTTTTATATTTAATACCAGATTATCATTGTGTACTAATATTGAATTGCCACTAATATTCAAATATAATAATATAATAAAATAAAAGTGTAATAAATTGAGTGCCTACAGTCTTTCAAATGGGGATGTAGCTCAAATGGTAGAGCGCTCGCTTTGCATGCGAGAGGTACAGGGTTCGATCCCCTGCATCTCCAACTTTTATTTTTACGTAATTTTTATTTTTTAATGGGAATCACTTTTGATTTATTCTTCTGGTAACCGTTCATGAAGAACTATCAAGAGCCAAGAAGTTTCTGGGGCTGCTGATGTAGTTTGTCTGTCTGGTAACCGCTGTTACTGATTCAACTTTGTTTTTTTTTTTAAAAAAAAAAAAAAAAATTTTTGTATCATCAAATAGTGATTGGTTTCAGTGATGCAAATTGTTTAGTTGGTAGATTTTCTAAAAGAAAATCCATTCTAAATGATATCATCTGTTGAAATTTATTATTTTTATATTCAAATAATAAGACCTGGTTTTCTTTTATGGTTTTAAATTCTTGATATATTTAGTCAGGAAGACGTCTGTTTGTTGACTTCAATATTCAGCTTAGAGTGGTTGAGCTTTTACTCGAATCAACAGACCAATCCAATGCTGACTTTATATATTCATTGTTTCTCTGTAATCCAATGCTAGTCTCTTTTAGTGCATTTAGATTCTTTACAATTTGCTAGTTGTCACTGTTTTATTTTCATTCTCCGAACTTGAAAATGGCAGAAATTGTTGTTTCTGTTGCTGCAAAAGTTGCTGAATACTTGGTTGCTCCCGTAGGGCGTCGATTTAGTTATTAATGCAACTATAGAAGCAATGTTGACAATCTCAGGAAAGAAGTCGGGAAGCTGATGCTTGGAAGAGAGAGAGTTCAGCATTTAGTCGATGGTGCTAGAAGAAAAGGGGAAGAGATTGAACAGGATGTCAAGAAGTGGCTGATTAGTGTGAACGTGATCATCGATGAGGTGGGGGTGTTTTTTGAAGACAAAGAGAAGACGAAGAAGCAATGCCTCGGATGGTCGTGTCCTAATTTGAGATGACTCGCTATCAGCTTAGCATGAAAGTAACGAAGGAGATGATGGCTGTTGCTGGACTCCAGGCTGAAGAGAAGATGTGGTACGTATGGAAATTCAATCAAGTACTTTGAATCACGGGAAGATGTGGTGTAAGATACGAGGCCTTTGAATCAAGGGAGTTCACTTTGAATGGTATACTAAACGCATTACGTAATCCGAATAACGACATACTTGGACAGTATGGGATTGGCGGTGCTGGGAAGACAACGCTAATGAAGGAAGTCGCTAGACAGGCCAACAGATGCAAACTCTTTGATGAGATAGTTTATGCAGTTGTATCCCATACCCTGGACGTAAAAAATATTGGGTAAAAAAGAAATGTGTGAATCACTACTAGTACGGAGCAATCACACACAACACACACACAGAGAAAAATAAATAGAGATACTTATGTAGTTCGACACAAACTTACCCAATCACACCTACTTTCACTATTTAAAGAAAAAAATTACAAGCTCATTTCTCTATGAATTTTTTCTCAAAACTTTCACAAAGCTTTCTCACCTGCACTTCTCTTTCTCTACAATATCTCTCTCTCTCTCTCTCTCTCTCTCTCTCTCTCTCTCTCTCTCTCTCTCTATTGTGTTTCTTGGTGTGTTGTATTGCCATTACACTTAGGGGGTATTTATAGGGAGAGGGAGAGAGCAAACCAACCACCAAACATTAAATGCTAACTTTCAACCACTAATTCTCAACTCTTAACTCTTAAACATCAACTAAATAATTAATTTTCCAACGCTCCCTTCAATTAATTTCCTTTGTCTCCACATGCTAACAATCTCCCACTTTGAGACAAAGATGCACCGTATGTGAATAGTGGTGTGCTAAAAAAACTCTCTTCATGTGAGAAGACCAACTGAAGCTAAGCATAACTTCAGTTTCTCAAGTGACAGCCTTCGTTAACATATCTACTGGATTCTTGCAGCCATGGATCTTCTCTAATGTTAGCACTTCATCTTCTAATAAAGATATGATAAAGTGGTAGCGGAGACCGATATGCTTGGTTCTGGAATGAAATGTTGAATTCTTTGTCAGATGTATTACACTCTGACTGTCGCTATACAAAACATTCTTCCCTTGTCTAAATCCCAGCTCTATCAACAAACCTTGTAGCCATATCATTTCTTTACTGGCTTTTGTCACTGCTACATACTCAGCTTCTGTAGTGGATAGTGCAATAATCTTTTGTATCTGCAACATCCAACTAACAGCTGTGGTGCCAACGGTAAATACATAACTAGTGGTGCTTTTTCGGTAATCAACTTCACCTGCAAAGTCTACATCTACGTAGCCTTGTACTTTTAACTCTCCCTTGCTAAAGTGCAAACACTTATTTATGGTGTCTCATAGATACCTCAAAATCCACTTCACTGTTTCCCAGTGAGTTTTTCCTGGATTTGACATAAATCTGTTGACAGCTCCCTCTACATGGCCAATGTCAGGTCCAGTGCAGACCATTGCGTACATCAGACTTTCAAGGGCCGAGGCATAAGGAATCTTATCCATGAAGTTTCTCTCTTCCTCCGTCTGAGGAAATTGATTCTTGGATAGGCGAAAGTGACTAGCCAAAGGTATGCTAACTAGCTTGGCGTCATCCATGTTAAATCTATACAAAACGCACTTGATGTACTCTGCCTGAGATAACTGCAAAGTCCCTTCTTGTTTACCTCTAGTGATTTGCATTCCAAGAATCTTTTTAGTTGGACCCAAGTCTTTCATGTCAAACTCTTTTAACAATTGTCGCTTCAAGCTTTTGATCTCGCCCATATCTGAACCAACTACTAACATATTATCTACATAAAGTAGCAAGATGATATAACTTGACTTACACCTTTTAAAGTAGCAACAATAGTCGGCATTGCACTTCTGGAAACCTTCATTGTGCATAAAACTATCAAATTTCATGTATCACTGTCTTGGAGCTTGTTTCAACCCATACAGGCTTTTCTTTAATCTGTACACTAGGTTCTCTTTCCCTTTTTCTACGAAACCTTCCGACTGGTGTATGTATATCTCTTCTTGTAGATTTCCATGAAGGAATGCGGTCTTCACGTCCAACTGCTCAAGATGGAGACTTCCACTAGCAACAATACTTAAAACATACCTAATAGAATTGAGCTTCACAATAGGAGCAAAAATTTTGGTGTAGTCAATTCCTTCCTTCTGTTGGAATCCTTTGACAACTAGGCTGGCTTTGTATCTCTTAGAGCCATCGTGCTCCTCTTTCACCCGATACATCTATTTATTATGAAGAGCTTTCTTTCCCATGGACAATTTGGCGAGCTCTTATGTCTTGTTGAAGATCAAAGACTTCATCTCTTCTTTCATAGCTAGCTCCCACTGGTTGGCATCTGCGGCCTAACATGCCTCATCATAGCATTCTGATACCGTGATCATAGCAGAACTTCTTGAATATGGTGTCTTCATATTTACCACCATTATCAGTTCTAAGCTTTTTGATTTTCTGACCTGTCTCATTTTCTACCATTGCTTTCAATATCTTGAAAGCATCAAACACTTCAGACTTGTGATTAAGAAAGTAAACCCATACCTTCCTATAGTGATCATCGATGAACATCACAAAATAGTGTTTCCCACTAATGAATGAGACGGTTGTTGATTCCAAACATTGGAGTGAACGAGCTCAAGTCTATTCTTTTTTGGGGTTCTGTTACTTGTCTAGAAACTAACTCTCTTCTGCTTTCCAAGTATGCAGTCTTCACACATGTCAATTTTTACTGACTGTAGTCCTGATAGTTTTCCCTTTGAATGCATAACTTTGAGCCTATTTTCACTCATGTGGCCTAGTCTCCGGTGCCACAAATTCGAATTTTTGTTTCCTTTTGCAACTACAATTGAGCTACAAACCCCTACTGTTGGGTAAAGAGTACCGATCTTTGTGCCTCGTGCAATTGTCATTGCACTCTTTGAAATCTTCAAATTATTATCGTGGAAGATTATAATGTAGTCTTCACTAGCCAACCGCCCTATTGAGATTAAGTTCTTTCTTCAGCCGGGAATATGCATAACATCCTTCAGTTCCCATATGGACTCGTTCAACTTAATCTTCACTGCACCTTTACCAACAATATCACAAGGTTGGTCATCATCCAGATATACCTTACCAAGGTTTCCGGGTATATACCTTTCGAAGAATTCTCTCCGCGAAGTAGCATGAATGATGCTCTAGAATCTAACACCCAAGATTCCTCATTTCTCTCCAAGGAGCATATCAAAACATCATCTATTTCAGAAGTAGAAGCGACATTTGCTTCTGCTTTCACCTCATCATCATTCTTCAAACTCTTGCAATGGTTTTTGTAGTGCCTAGTCTTCCCACAATTCCAACACTCAATTGTCCTCGAGCATTGAGAATTTATGGGATTTCTAGATTTGGACATCTTGTTCTTTGACTTGCTACGGTAGGTAGATCTACCACGCCTATTTCCTCTATTTGAATTTTTCCATGTTCTCTACATTTAAGGTAGATCATAAAGTTAATGCATTGTATGATTGCATTCTGATTTCTTCCATCAAAATCATACTTACGACATTGTCGAACTTAAGACTTGATTTCCTGTGGAGCTATTAATCGCAGTAACTATACCTCTCCAACTTTTAGGTAGTTACCCGAGAATTAACAAGGCTCGGACTTCATCAGAAAATGTGATATCCACTGATGTTAGTTGATTCGTCACTTCGTTGAAATCATTCAGATATTTTCTGAAGTTTCCTCCTTTAACAATTTTCATATTGAATAACATTTTAATTAGATGTACCTTGTTGGCTGCAAACGGCTGTTCATACATACTAGAAATGGTTGCTATTAGAGATACAGTTGTCTTGTCATTCTTGATGTTGAAGGCAACGGATTTCGATAGTGTCATCTTGATGGTACCAAGTGCTTTTCGATTAAGCACCTCTCACTCGGAGTCTGTCATCCTTTCTGGCTTTGTACCTTTTAAGGGTAAGTATAGATCTTTTTGAAACAAGTGATCTTCGATTTGCATCTTCCAAAATCCAAAATTTATGCCATCAAATTTCTCTATTTTGAAAGTATCTTTTTCTGATGCCATTGTTCCTACTCAAATTTGCAAAAGTCTTACTCAAATAATACTTTGCAAATTCTTAAAGTCAATAGTCAACACAGTTGATCAATGGTCAACACTGGTCAACGCCCCTGGTCAACTCTGGTTAACACCTCTAATCAACTCTAGTTAACTCTCGTCAATGCCCTTAGTCAACGCTTTTAGTCAACACCTCTGGTCAACGCCGGTCAACACCTCTGGTCAATGCCGGTCAACCCAGGTCAATGCCTCTGGTGAACTCTGGTCAACACCCCTAGTCAACGCTTCTTGTCAACTCCGGTCAACGCTTCTAGTCAACCCTTCTGGCACAACATATATTCACACAAAAAAAAAGTTGTATTTTTGGCGGTAAAACCGACTTTCCCTAGATAATAAATTTAGGCGGTAAAACCAGCCACAACAATAAATAAATCTAGGTGGTACAACCAACTATAAAAGGTATAAATGAGGAGGTAAAACGATCCATAAAAAAAAATTACAGATACTAGGCTGTAGGACCAGCCAATCAAGAAATCTCGAACTTTTGGCTCTGATACCAGGTGTTGGGTAAAAAAGAAATGTGTGAATTACTACTAGCACGGAGAAATTACACACAACACACACAGAGAGAAAAATAAACACAAATATTTACGTGGTTTGGCACAAACTTGTCTACATCCACGAAGCACACCTACTTTTACTATTTAGAGAAAAAAATTATAACCTCACTTCGTTTTGAATTTTCTCTCAAAGCTTTCTTACCCACATTTCTCTTTCTCTACAATCTTTCTTTCTCTTTCTATTGTGTTTCTTGGTGTGATGTATTACCATTACATTTAGGGGGTATTTATAGGGAGAGGAAGAGAGCAAACCAACCACTAAACATTAAATGCTAACTCTCAACCACTAATTCTTAACTCTTAACTCTCAACCATCAACCAAATAATTAATTTTCCAACCCTCCCTTTAATTAATTTCCTTTGTCTCCACATGCTAACAAAAAAGATTCAAGAGGAGATAGTAGATGAGTTTAGGTTTGGTGTTCGTTGAGGAGAATGAATCTGGAAGAGCGAGGAGGCTTTGTGCGCAATTAAATAATGAGAAGAAGATTCTTGTAATTTTTTGGATGATATTTGGTCGAGTCTTGATTTTGAGATAATAGGAGTTCCTTACGGAGATGATAATAAGGGATGTAATGTCTATATATGTTGTCAACCAAGATGGATTCACAAATAGTTTCTTATGGTTGGCATTTTGTAAGAAAATGAACTTGAAGCCTTTTTAAGAAGATGACAGGTAATTATGTTGAAAATCGTGACGTGCAGCTTGTAAACATTCAGGTAGCTTATGAATGGTCAATTATTTTATAAATGTGTCAAACATGGTAGACCTCTGGATAGTATGATTTGTCTTTACGTTGTGAACATGAGTGAGTTGATTCAGTCAAGTGTGATCAAATGTCATTATTTTAAACATACATGTTAGTATTTAATGGTTTACTTGTGTAGGCGCTTCATCATATAAGACATATTAATCTTAGGCATCAGTTGTCACGTAATTGATACTGTTTTGTCAGAGTAGATTGTGTACAAATCTTCTCAAATTGGACAATCCATTTTGTAGGAAGGAAAATGGAGAAGAAATGCGTTACTCTATTTGCTTTTCAAATGGAATAAGAGGGAAAAGTTTGCGTTATATTTCTCTTGGGTCTGCCATATTCTTTTTATTTCAAATCATGCAGGTTATGAGTTTTCACATCAGTTAGCCCCGTGGCTTTGATTATCAATTAACATTCTTTTTTTCTTTTTTTTCTGTTAGAAACTATATATAACTGCCATATATGCTGTGAAATTTTCCGAGACAACATCAACATAAAATCCCTTTTATCTGAAATATCTCCAGGTCTTCCCCAACTTGGAGGAATTGACATTAAGCCGAAAGGACATGACAAATGACATGGCAACGCTAGTTTCACAAACTCAAAAGTTCTTCAGGTTGTGCAAGATGAATCAT
>QUWJ01001485.1:0-16421 GCA_003430845.1 Xanthoceras sorbifolium | reverse complement strand
GAATACTTAATTGGTTGAATTTCGAGAAGGAGAAGCATTTGGATGAACCTGTTTCATAGGGGTGATCTTATCATCATGGTCATTTGCAAATTCATTTATCTTTTTACCTTTATTGATGCAATTTTTCTTTGCTGTTTTGCTCATCTCAAACATATTTTCTCTGTGTTATTCATCTTTTCAATTATTCAGTTCATTTTGCATTAAAGCATTTTTCATGGTATTTTCTTCATTGTTGGGCAATTGTTAAATCCCAAAGAGTCCACTTTGTTTTGACTGGCAGAATAATTTAGTGCCAATATGGTGATGTAACTGATGGTGCTTGGTTTTCTTGTTGAATTAAATATCTTCTAAAGGTTATCTAGATTATGTTTCACGTTTCCCAAATTTATGTATCCCTAGTTCTTCACTGCTACACTTGCTAAAAGTTTTCATGTTATTAGGATGCTAAGTGATCTTTGTCATATTCATAGTGTGGCTTAATATCTAGTAGATATTATATATATCTTTAGTATCCTTTTACTTATTTTTATCTTTTTTTTTCTTTCACAGGATTCGCCTGAGGTGCATGCCAATACAGCTGAAACACTCTGTTCTATAACACGCTTCGCTCCCCCGGGCCTTGCCACAAAAATTTGTAGCCCAAAGTATTGTTTGTTTTTTCTTCTAATGTTCCTTACATCACTTTTAGTTATATATGGTGTCCAGTTATGTCATTATTCATTTTTTTCCCGTGCTTCATGCAGTTTTATAGGGAGATTATTTCGTCATGCTTTGGAAGACTCGCGGCCCAAATCTGTTCTTGTTAACTCACTGTCGATCTGCATATCTTTGTTAGATCCTAAGAGGCTAACGTTGGGAACTTATTATACATTCAATCGTCAACTGACTCACGGATCCACAATAACTGCCAATCCTGAGACAGTTGAAGGAATGCTGGGTAGCCTAGGTAAGTTTAAATGCCTTCAGTATTAGTGTATAATTTTAATATGATAGCCCCAAATTATTATTATTAGTAGTGCTCTTGGAAATTTGTTATCAGTGTTCTTTTTTGCCTGAACTTCTATAATTTATTTTTCATATATGAAAAATAACAAAATCATTGAGTTATTTTAGGATGGAGGAAAATCTGTTTTTGAAACCTAATTAGACCTTCTTGCAGGATGTCTTTTTGTGGACTTTTTATGAGCAATAAGCAAGTTTGAACACTTTCGGAGTTATGTAGCAACCTTGGGATAGTTTTATACATTTGTACGCATTAGGGGACATTGTTTAGGAGATATTGCTGAAGGTCTATCGGCTGAAGCATTTAGGTAGTCATAGGGTTATGGACTTAGCTGGTGCGTACAGGCTGGTTGCTTGACCATATTTAAGGGATGCATTAAAGATGAAGACTATAGTTATTTTATTTCTTCACTGAAAAAATATATAACTTCTCAATATATACTATTCAGTCTAGGCTATACTAGGAAACTATGTGCAGTTAGGAAAAAAAAAGAAACTGTATACAATTAGTAAAAGGAAACTATGTACGATTAGGAAAAAGAAAGAAAATTTAACATAAAATTAGGACACTAAATCTGTTGACTTCCAACAGAATCTGCTGACTTACAACAATTAAAGAGTCCTGTCATTTACTAGAAACTTGAAATTGACATTTGTTATATGAACTTGCATGAAGAAGTCCTTGGTAATTTGGTCTAAATATTTACATATATAGCCCAAATAGCATCAAAATTCGAGCAAACATATATAGGTCTTGCAAGAGGATAGTGCTTGAAATGTTCTGTAATATTTTAATTATTACAAGAGGGTATAATTGGGATAATTAGTATTACTAATATCTTTAAAATGCAAAACTTTTTTCGTAGTACTTCTGCCACTCCCTGCTTCCTTTGGATTATTCAGTTTTTTCTTGACATCGGTGTTGCACATTTATCTGGATGTCTTATTGTGGAGAAACAGGCTTCTTGTGTCAGGCAAATTGGTCACACTTGTGTATGTGCCCGTGTGTGTACTTTACATATATTGAGTTACTATACAGTAATATATAATTGTAGCATCTGTTTAAGTTATGAACTGTATTTTAATTTATTGTAACACAATAAATTGAATATTTATGGTGTTCAATTATGCAGGTGATTTGCTAAAGCTTTTGGATGTTTCATCTGAGGAGAGTGTTTTGCAAACTACCTATGGGAAATTGCAGCCACCTCTTGGAAAACATCGCCTGAAGGTACTTTTTATGTGTGTTTTTAATTATTTTTCTGAACAAAAACATCAAAATATCATTAAATCAAGAAACCATATACAAGTGAAGGGCGGACAAGCTGATCCTAGCTCTCAAAAACTGTTAGGATCAGGGTAAAAATGAATACACAAGCCAATAGACAAGCACATGTGGTTTTTCATAGAAATATTGTAAGTGAGAATTTTAATGTGTAATATTTGTTTCTGTTACAAAAAAAGAAAAGAAAAAGAAGAGATATTAGATTATTGATTAGAGTATAAATACATTGTATATTTGTATGCTTAAGGTTTTAGGATTAATCGTGTTTCAAATTGGTATTCAATACTGTTTGGAGAGAGTTCTTGTGTTCGAACTTTGAATATTCTCCAACTCCTTTATTTATATCATGATAAAAACAGCACCGTGTTTAAATGTGTAAGACAAGTGTGTTAATTAAATTTTCTCTGATTAGGGAGGGAAAGTTAAGAGTCTAAATGTTAATCTTGGGCCCTTTTATAAGCTTAAGCTTTTAGGATTAATCTACTATAAGGATTCAAATGTTTCTAGTTCTTTGGTTTCTTTGTATGAGTTGAGCAGAACTGAAGCTTTGAAAATCTAGTATTTTGTGATTAATTCATGTTTTCCTATAAAAAAGCTTGCTTATAAAATTTAGAAATGTAGTTTTTTTTTAAAAAAAAAATTAGAAACCTAGCTTGAATCAAAGATGACGACGATTTGCAACCCTGTGCTGATGATGACATGTATATTGGTATTTTCAGATTGTAGAGTTCATTTCAGTATTACTGACGGTTGGTGGTGAAGCAGCTGAGAAGGAATTAATGCAACTTGGAGCAGTGAAAAGGATTTTGGATTTGTTTTTTGAGTAAGTTTATATGCTGTGCTTTTTTGAGATCTTAGAGGTGGACTTTTGTTTGTTTCTCCCTAGGATTGGTGATTATCTCCCTTTTGTACATCTTTTTTGTTAATACAAAGTTTTGTTTCCAGTTAAAAAACAAAGGTTCTGCTATGTAAACATGTGATATGATCCTGGGCCTTATTCCTTGGTTTAATTGTGATTGTAGGTATCCATACAATAACTTTTTGCATCATCATGTAGAGGACATTATCTTTTCATGTTTTGAGAGCAAAAATATGCCTCTTATTGATCACCTTCTTCGTGAGTGCAATCTTGTTGGGAAGATACTTGAAGCTGAAAAGAATTTCACATTGGCAGCTGACCCAAGCAAGGTAATTGTCCAGTCATTTATAATTTTATATCATCCTTTTATAAGGGCATTTTAAGTTGCTGCTACATTTTTCTTTTCATTGCACCTTTTAGATTGTGTATTCATTGCTCTTGTTTGTACAATGCATTTTGGATACTAATAGAATTATTTACTTTTTTGTTCCATACTGATTGCAGCCAACGGTCCCTGCTGAAGGTGGAACTGCACCCAGGATAGGAAATATCGGGCACTTAACACGCATATCTAACAAACTTGTTCATCTTGGAAATAACAACAGTGAATTCCAGTCATATTTGCAGGTTTTTTACTGAATCTCCTTTATTGTCAAATATTGCTTATTCTGTTGAATCACTTCCTTGGACTGCAAGTTTGTCAAAATCAAGAGTTTGAGGGCAAGCTTGTTATTGCTTTTCAAAAATTAAAATCAACTTCTTTTATAATTTTGCCATAAAAAAAATGCCTTTTTTTTTTAATAAGTGATTATAAAATAATCTATTATATCATGTAATGAATCTTTATAAATTATCCACAATCTCTTTCTGAAGTCAAGATAATGACATTTATGCTATATTTCTTCCATGTATCTTAAAAATGAAAAGAACAACGAATTTTAGAGAAAAAAGAATTTAGTATTATTATTTTTAGAAAGAAACTAGATGGATGAGGCTTTGCCTCCACTACATATGGTGGAAGGAAGCTGAAGCATCCTCCGTCATTGCTCAACCTTGAGGAGGGTTGCGACCTCCGCCACCAGATTTTTTTTTTTACTTTTTTTTTTCTTAATATATATTTTTTAATTTGTTAAACTTAGCATATACGTCGTAACGTGTATTAAATTTAACAACCATACGAGGTAAACTCCCTAAGTTGTTTTTTTCTACTTTAAATATTTTAACTAAACGCTAACTTGATTAATTTCGTAACTGATTATTTGTTAGCACAACTAACAATGATTATTTTAGAAGTTACAAAAATACCAAATTGACCTGCAGATTGATTGGTTAATTATAATGTTTGCATTATAATTCTATTCATATCAAGTTATCTATAATTATATTTGTAAAACCAACTTTATTCGAAGATGATAAATACTATTCTTCTGTTGTGTTAAGTCTCTTACAGTCTCCCTACTTTGTGAGGTCTTCTTTTGTATTGGCCTCTATCTGTATTTTTGGACTTGTTCCTGGTGTTTTGCTAAGCTTTGGACAGCTTTTACTCCAAATCTTTGTATATCTTCCTTTGATTTAATTATAAATTTCTGTTTTTGTTAAGGAAGTTTCACTCTCTATGCCCTCTACCCTCACCCACTCACTATTGGTTTTTATTTATTTATTTTGACATGAAACAAGAAAATTTTATTGACAAAAAAGAATACAATTGAACAAGTGGATGGACAACTAAGGCCACGAAAAAAGAGCCTTCCGAGGATCAATGGAAAACAATGCAAAAACATTGCTGTCATAAAGTTGTGGCCACAAAAAATGCTAACACTGCAAAAGCCCCCAAAATGTACAAGGAGCCTAACTCACAGCACCCTTCCAACTAAGCTGAATGAAAGTAATGAGCGTGTAATTTTACTTTTACAGTCTTTATCTGTACTCTAAATCACTCATTTATTGCAAAACCCGGTAGGTTTCCCCAGTTTTGGTTTTATTGTCAAAGTTTCCTGAGTGTGATTTTCCTGTTACAGGAAAACAGTGAATGGAGCAATTGGCAAATAAATGTTCTATCAAAGCGTAACACTCTGGAAAATGTGTATCAGTGGGCCTGTGGGTAGGTTTATTTCTCTTTAAACAATATTGTTATGTTTCTCTGACATCCAGACTGATTTGCAATTGCATATTCTGAGTGAAGTTCATCTGAATTAACTTGGTTTGTAATTAGCTGAGTTTTTCCTTGAACTATGTTAATTTTGCCTTCATAAACTTAGGTAGATTGGTTAAAAAGATGTAGATCATCCTAACTTGTTACCATTATTTAGTGATGGGTTGTGTCAACACCTTTAAAACTATAGGATACATGATTTGCTGAATCCATTTCACTGCAAGTTTTGGGTGATTTCTTGTTCAAAGTATGATTGTGTTGGGGCTCTAAAATTTGTAATGGCATTTTGTAGGGTGATGGTTCTTGTTAGTCAAGTGCAGTGGAAGCTGATTATTATAACTCACACATTCTTACAGTTTCCTCTTTTCCACCATGCTTAATGTCATTATGGATATTAATGTTTTTCCGGAGTAGGGTGTTAGTATCACTTTTGTTTAATTTTATTCACCCCTTAGCACTGCTGGGCATATATTACATTCTTTTAATTTCCTTACATGTTATATTTGATTTTGAATTTAGAAGTAATTGTAATGTGGCTCACAATACTGATTAAAATATACTACAAGGAAAAAAGAATTTGATAAGTTCCACTTTAAAACCAGTCTCGTGACAGTTATCTTGTAATCTAAGCAGATGATGTAAACTGCTACCAATTGTTTTTTTTTTCATTTTATTTTCAAATATGAACTGTTCTATCGTATAAGTAGCTGTTTGCAATTCCATTTATTTTGTTGACGTTGCTACTGGGATGAACACAAGACATAGGTGAAGGCCTGTAAATCTTATTGTCTTAGTTCATTCTTGAACTATTTATGTAGTTATGAAAGTTGATGAACTGTTGAATTCTTATACAATATGTTATTTATTATCTTTATGACTTGGGAGATTTTGTGAAAATAGCTGGTGACATTTGTATTGCATATAATAAAGTGTCTTGATGTTCTTGTCTTCACATAAGCATATTCAACAATTTTAACAGGAGGCCTACAGCTCTACATGACCGGACTAGAGATAGTGATGATGATGATTATCAAAATAGAGATTATGATGTTGCAGCCCTAGCAAATAACTTGAGCCAGGCCTTCCGATACGGCATTTACAGCAATGATGATATGGATGAGGTGCTTTTTGAAACTTTTTAAGTAGTGCAATTCTGATGCATTCTTCTTAAGTATACTTATAAAAGAAATATTTTTTAATTTTATTATTGGATGATAAATGAATTAAGTATTATAAGAAGGGGAAAGTATGAAGGTGGAGAATGGCGCTCTTTCCACTAAAGCAACAAGTCAAATAGGTTCACAACAGAGACAGGAGGCTGAGGTATATGACTTCCATATGATGAATGTACACCTCTGAAGTCAAGGCCTAAAGATAAGGATTAATCCTTGAATTGGCTGGCCTAAGAAAAAAGTCAAGAAAAGGTGTGAGGCAGACCTTATGTGTTTAGAGAGTGAACGAATTATTCTAGGTTGTCATTAACTTGCTTGCACTAAGGTTTAGAAAGATAGTAAAAACTTTATTTTCATTTGATGGGTAGAAAGGGATTGGTGCCAGCAATGTATAAGATAATTGTTTTCTGGTAGTAATTACCTTTGAATAATACTGTTGCTTATTTCTTTCATTCCAACTTTATTTGGTTTTAACTTTATATTTGCTCAAAAGCTCAGGTGCATTTGTCTGGAAGAGAAATGGACTAAGGTTTATTATTTTGCCATTCTTGTTTCGGGCATGTGTCCTAAATATTACATATCACACAGTGGATCCTAAGATAGCATTTTAATTTGCAATTTTTAGTTGTTTCTTCCTTTTCCTCGCAAAAAAATGTCTATTGGAGATACTGCAAAATATGCCTGTATTTTAAATGTATAAAAATTATTTTTTGAGAGGCTCGACTAATACAGTCATTTTCTTTTAAGAAAGTAGTTGTTTCTTATATAATTTATCCGTTCATTCTTTATCACCTTGCTTCTGTAGATGCTTAAAGATGAGTAAAATAAATTACACAGATCTGTTAGATAAATAGATTTTCTTTGTCCATATAAGCACTCTCAGGACTCTTTCTAGGACAAGTGTGTTTAATAGCATTTTTCTTTCTTTTTTTAAGAGTATTATTTCTTTCTTTTTGTATTTTATTTTTTGAAGTAAGATTGTGTATAATCATGTAACAGCTGTGTTGTGGACAACTTGTTTAATATTGTAATCAATTCTCTGGCGCAACACAAACTTTTTTGGTTTCTTATTAACAATAATAATTGTAATCATGTATGAGTCATTCCTTTTTTATTCTAATTGTTAAAGATCTATTTCATCTATCTTGGAGATGGGCAACCCAGTCCTTTTTGGCTGCATTGCTTGGAAATGGCTTCTGGGCTTTATTACAAATTTCAATTTTTTAAACAATTTTAGAATGCATTTTTTGCTCTAGTTATGAAAGTTAGGAGGTTATTTTGTCTTAGTTTTGGAGTGATGCATGGTGATTTTCTTTGTATATGACTTTTTCCTGCTTTGAAACTGCTGGTTCGCCATTGTCGTAACAAATTTGATGTTGTAAAAAAATTTCTTGTTTCCCATACAAAAAAAAGAATGAGATGGGGAAGTGGTACATAAATATTGCATGTTTGTTGCATCAACCAGAAGGTTATTAGGCGCTTGCTGGAGCCTGTGTAACTTGTAGTTTTAGAAAAACTGGGAAACATTGATAGATTGGAGTGTTTTCAATAATATATACTGTTTTGGCCATGGTATCCTTTTTTTTTCTTTTTGGATCAGAAACAAAAGAAAACAAAGCATCCTTTGTTTCGGACATAAGATCCTTAAATGATTAAATTGGACCTGTATGATGGTATCCCCCATTTTTTATTTTGTGTTTCTTTTCATCTCCTCGCAATTTTAGCTGTCAGATATGTATAATTAATATATTTATCATTTTGTAGGTGTTTAATTGTTGCTCTATCAACTATGATGTAATTTATTTTTAAAATTATTACGTATTAATCAATATTTGTTAAATTGGTGTGAGGTTATTAACAAATAGTTTCTCAGAGTCGCTTTATTATTATTATTAAATTTTTCAGAAGTTGCTTTTCATTATGCTGAGTCACTTCTTTTTTTGTGACTTTTGGGAATCCTTTTTTTTGGTCTCTCTTTACAACTGATTAATATTTTGTATGTTATGAAAGAATATTCACTTAAATACATTTTGAAGCTGGGCTTGCTTACTAATCCCTTGTTCATGGATTCCAGGCGCAAGGCTCGCTTGAACGAGATGATGAGGTACGAGATATGCTTTGATTTCATGCTCAATTTGATGAACATGAATGGAGTAACTTCTTAGATACTATTTGAAGCACCATTTTTTGCCCCTCGCACCCTTCTTATTCTATGTCCACGAACAATATGTTATTTTGCATACAATGATATGTAATTGGTCCTTGCTTTAGCATTTAGAACCTTATATTTCTTATTGGATTTGCTATGTTGAAGCACTGGAGTTCATGTGAATATTGTAATACTCTCTTCTTTTTGTCAATACAGGATTAAATGTGGGAATACCATCTTTTGAGAAAGTTGAAAGGCACTAGCTTCCTAACCAAATTGCTAAAAGGAGATTTCTTTTAATATTTTAGGCATCTTTTAATTATATTAGTATCGAAACTAATAACATTAAATTAATATTATTAACATTGGTGAGATGTAAGCAATTATCTTATCTTTTATGTGTTGGTAAAATACTGTTGATGCTACTTTCAGTTGATCTTGAGTGATTATATCTGAAAAATTAGCACAATCATATTTGAATTAAAGTACTTTATGTTTGCTACATGTAAGGTCAGTATGGGCTATTTGACAAGCAATCGTATGCAGATGTATCATACATGCATGATTGTCCTCTGGATCATTGCCTAGAATGTCGGTAGTGCCTCAAAAAATGCCAGAAGTTAAAAATTAGTAATTTAGCCTAGTTGTGTCATTAGGATTAATTGGTCATTAGCAGTCACTGGGCTATATTAGACATATAAGAAAAATTGCGGGAATGTTGCGCAGATGCCTTTTCTGGTTTTAGCTTATTAGTACACGTACTGTGCTATTGCTATTTCTTTTTGTCCGACTTCCTGCTTTCCTAAGAAATGGAAATTTTTGTAAGTAGATTCTGATGGGGATACTTTGCAGGATGTCTACTTTGATGATGAATCTGCTGAAGTTGTTATTTCTTCTTTACGTCTGGGGGATGACCAAGAAAGGTAGGTGAAAGGTCTTATTTGATCTTTGTTTCTGTTCATTGGGTATTTAAAAATTAAGTTTTGTGATATGTGAACTCCCCAGGAAGGTAAAGCCAAAAAGCTTGTTTAGGAACACTATTTATTTTTTATGCCTTTATGATGCTTTCTTTTTCCGATAAATGGTTCTTTTACCAAATTTATGAACTATAAGACCAAGATTTTGAGTTAGAATGCCCACATTTGTTTGTGGAAAATGTGGAATCTTTTTGTCCTTTCCTGTTGAATAACTTGTACATGTATGGTTAGGACCCAGCTTTTTATGCGGTAGAAAAGGTGTTTTATGGGTTTTTTTAATATAGTCTGTCTAGCAGCGAGTGGCTGGACTTCAAGAACAGACTTGATTGCACTTTTTGAAATCAACTTCATGAATAACTTATGCATATTTACAAAGTGTTGTTATTTTGTTCTAGTCTTGTGGACCTCATTACTCTGTGGTGTTCGCAGTGGCTCTCTTTTCACAAATTCCAATTGGTTTGCTTTTGAGGATGACAGAGTTTCCAATGAGCGCTCAACTGGATCACTTGCTTCTCCATCACCTATTACTGAGGAGACTGGTGCAACCAATGGTGGAGGCGATGATGAAGTTATCGTTGGTGAAGATGATGACTTGGATGACACTGCAATTTCTCCTGCTGTACCAGAAACAAAATTAGGAGAAACTGATGTCGGCAATCTACCTGGAACTTCTCAAGAAACAGGACCCAATGCAACTGAAAAACCACCAGTCTGGGTTGAATGGAGGGAAACTCCGGATTCCAGTGACCCTTCTGGAGCAGATCAACCTAGTGTTGTGCCAAATGGTGAACCGGAACTGAAATCAGAGGATCAGGGTGGTGGTGGGGGTCACGGGAATGCTATTGAGCCTTCTCCCTCATCGTCCTCTGAAACATTGGCAGATGCCAACATAACTACTGTTGGAGAACAATCACAATCAATTGATGAAAAGCCCAGTTCCAATCCTACTGAGGTGATGCAATCAAGCAATGACCCTACTACTTGTGAGGCGGTGGCAGCAGAAGGCACTCCTGAGTTAACTGAGGACGATAAAGGTGTTGTCAAGGAAACTGAAAACTGATGTATATTATTGGAAATCAGTTGTTTGGGTAAAACTCAGTACTTCACAATGTGATCAGGACGGAAGATGAATAGCAAATGACTCTGGTTGACTCAGCGACTATACTTTTAGAGCCTTGGTGTACATTACCGTGGCACATTGTTGTTAAGTAGGTTTGATGATTCTTTTTTGCCGACGCACGAAAAAGTTTTGAATTCTCTCTGGCAGCCAAATTGAGGGGGAGGAGAAGGTTCTGAATTGCAAACTTTGGTATAGCATGGGAACATTTAATCAATTATTTTTAGCTTTTAGGTTCTCTTCTACTCTAGATAGGTGATTTTCAGTCTCACGTACACATATTTTTAAGTAGAAATAATCTGTTTATATCTATATGATTCTCTTTAATCTATAAATGGGCAAGTGTTGATTATAGAGTGTTGAATGTATTGATCTTAGTTAGTAGTAATCTTAACTTGATATCATAGTAAAAATGGAGGAGGCAATACCTATCATAAATACCCTTGAGTTATTTTGTTATGTATGTGAAATAATAATCAAGCTTGAAAGAAAAGAGACCTTGTTGACTGCATAAACAAAATTGTGATACTTCAAATTACGGGGCTTTCCATTTAGCATTACATGTCTACAATGAGATCATTTATTTATCACACTTGTACAACCACCGTGATATCCCCATAATTATGCTGACATGTGGACATAAATTAATCGGATTATATTTTCACACTCAGTCTCTGCTTAACAAATAAACGATTATTAAATTTATTTTTTTTTTCTTTTGATATTACGGTTAGATGATGTGCCGAATCTATACACATTTCAGACTAATTCACTTCTCTGGTCCGATTAAAGGCAGACTATCCAGTCCAGAATTAGGAGTTTTATAGGGAAATTTCTTTAATCTGATCATGTAGGAATTCGAAGTAGTGACCACATTTAATCTTTCAAAATAACATGATAAAATTTATTTTTAACTGATTGATATTACTTAATACAGATTAGAGAAACGAAAAAATTCAAAATGACCAATCAAAATATGAAAATTTTATTTTTATAATTTTAATTGTTAAAAACCAAGTGACATAATTATACGGTGAAATTAGACAAATTCTACTTAGTAAAATATATTTGTAAAACAAGAAAGATGTTACTTTTAAACAATCACCAACAAAAAAGGGTTCCTAATTTTGTATTAATCACAAGGATCACACAATTATTTAATCATGTAACAGGTAATGAAGTTCTTAACTTATGGATGATTAATCCATGTTACCTTGAAAATGAAACATTATCAAACAGGAGGAGACTCCGTTGTATACAAGCGGTTCACATGTATGCAAAATCAATACACTTCTACATGCCACTGCTTGTTCTTCTTGAGTTGCAAAAGCTTCTGATCCCAGCTTTCTCCTCTTTGCTCTGCAACTCTCTTCAGTGTTTCCTGGATCCCCGGCATCATTCCCTTAAGCCCACAGAAATATATATGAGCACCACCATCCAACAGTTTGAAGATTTCGTCACTGTATTCTTCAATCTTATCCTGAACATACATCTTGCCTCCGCTTTTGTTCTTTTGCTCTCTACTGAGTGCTTTGTCGTAACGGAAGTGATCCGGGTAGTCCTGAAGATACTTAGTAAATTCATCGTCATATAGGAGACTGTCAGTGTTGGCCACCCCAAGAAAAAGCCACGCAAGGCCACCAAACTTATATGTAGGAACAGATTCCATGAACATGCGGCGGAGGTAACCTCTGTATGGAGCTACACCAGTACCAGTAGCGATCATTATGTGGGTAGCATTGGGATCAACTTCAGGCAGAAGCATAATTTTACCAGAGGGTCCTGCAAAGATATATTGGGGCAGTAAATAGCATAAAGTTTTCAGTTTTGACCACTAACATCCAATCAGTTTAATAGTTTAAATTCCAACCTACATTGAATCAAACAATCTAAACCATCCTCACAAGGAAAATCAGCATTGTCTGATTCGATAAAAAGATCCAATCTATTAGCAAAAGAACTGTGAACATGGTGCAGGGCAGGCATGAACAAAGCAATTCAGTTAATATCTTGTCACAGTATCAAGGTTTAACAAGTACCGTCCACCACCATGATTCCACCCCTCAACGAAATCCCAAGAAAAGAAAAATAAAAGAGAAAATACCGGCTTCACACAAGAACAAAATCAGGAGTATGGCTTCCGCAAATTTGTACTAAATCTGAGTATTATAAAGGTAAAAACATTTGGGTAGCCCTAACAGGTAACTTTGGGTTGAATCGACTGAATTGTAGTACGAGATAAATTGATGAAAGAAGCCAGCAAAATGACATTAAAAGATAGTTCAGTAATTTGAACTTGAGGACATGCAATTAAAAAGAAATGAATTTAGGATATAGTTCAGTTCATTAGAACTCTTCGCGGACTTGAAAGCAATGAAAAGGAAGTTGAAGACCTGCAACTCACATTTTCTAAGTACGCACATAAAAGCTTATTAAATTATATAGTGACAATTTGTCAGCATGCGAAACATACAACCTGAAGTTCAAGGAAAGAATCATTGGCTAGAAGATACTGACCCATGCCAGTGCATAAAGCAATTAAACTAAAATCTGTAGGCTTTACTTGTCCAAGATGCTTAACAACTAATAGCCATAAGAATCAATCAATTTTTACTGCCAACCTATCCTGTAAAAACTAATTTAAATATTTTGACACATTAATATCCGTGGTAACCTTTTGCCCATTCAATTAATAACGATTTGATTCTGCAAGTTCCAGTTCATCAAATTGCTTATGGTACCTTAAACAAGTTAATGTGGTAACATTTCAACAAATCAGCAAACAAGAAACAGTCACTGATATGAGTATTCTAAAGGCTATTTTATACAAAAAAAATATAGCCTTAATTTTCATATACAAGTAGCCATCATATACTTATCTGGCCAGTGAATGAATTCACAATGCAATTTCTATTTGATTGAGTTGTTTTCCCTAAACAAGATTAAGTCTAGGTGATAGAATAAAATTTTTAATAAGCAGTGTACACAATAGGTCTAAAGCACATGCAAGTTGCCTAGTTCTTATGGATCGTCCACCAAATTAATAGGATCTTACCTGTGATCTGAACTTTGTCTCCGGCCTTTGAGTTGCACAGGAAATTGCTGCAGATACCATTCTTTGAAAGATCCTCCTTTCCAGTCTCAGGGTCATAATACACAGCTCGACGAACACATAAACTTGCAGTCTTGCCATCAAAGGAGTCCCCGTACCTAGTTGATGCGATTGAATAAAGACGAACATTGTGGGGAGACCCAGGTTTCTTAGGGTTTTCACCCTGTCATGCAAGGATATGTCTAATCAGAGAACTCAAATGCACAAAATTTGGTACAAAAATCATAACTTACCTAACAAGAAAGAAAGAAAGAAAATAAATAAATAACTTGAAGGCATAAGGTTGGTGACCTCTTCTCATCTGATCAGATATTGAAAATAGAATTAATAGCTTAATCATCAACAACATATTATGTCAACACTGACAGTCAACAAGATACTTCCATGACAGTTCTGAAGATAATCAGTTGATTAGACAACAATGCCCCATTAGAAAAGTATATGATTGCGATTCAATGCAAGTTTCTTTCATTAATGAGAAATCAATGTATCATTTAAGAAAAACAATTACTATCAAAACTCACAAAGCACAGCAGACATATAAGGAGTATCACTAAATACAGCAGACAACTTACAGGAGGGATGACACCATAACTCTGTCCTTCCCAGTAGGGAACATTTCCCCCATGATCAATCACTATATGGCAAGTCTCTCCTGGAGCTTTTGGGCCTACAAGCCTCTCAACAGAAACAATAGTTGCTGTGTAGGGTTCTTTGGGCTTGTATAAATTCAATGGGGTCTCTTTTGCATCCTCCAGTTCTAAAGGCGAAACTGCAACCTTGGATCTGCTTGCTTGCTGCACTGACAAGCATACTACATATTGATTCCTCAACTGTGAATTCCTCGACTTTAGATTCACAGCTAAAAGAGGAGCCCAAGATTTGTCACCAAATCTTACATTCTGTCTCTGCAACAAAATAATCAAGTGCACTAGCCTTCAGATGTATTCATCACACGCTGAATAAAGGATATTAAAATTTTCATCACCAACATATCGCAATTTTAACTCGGGCAATTGCACCATAATATAACTGAAAGTGACGAACAACCGCAACCAACCAAGGAAAGCTCAAATTTACAGAAGAGTTTGATGAGCAGATGACTTTTAAAAAGTTAAAAAAAGAGGAAATTATTTAGAGAGTGAATTACAAATGATGCCTAGTAAACAGTATATAGTTAACAGATAAAGAAAGCGTTTAGAGACTCTTAACGACGAATGAGGTTTAATTACTAAGATTCAACAGCTTGATTCTGTCAATAATGGTCAAAATATAAGACCAAGATCACATTGGGTAACAACACATACTCAAGAAAGAGATGGAGAAACAAACTGCCTTTAGCATGCAGGATAACAACCATCTTATTAGAAATTGTAAGAATTAACATTACAAGGTCATGCCAAAATTAATTTATAGGCCCAATACCAGTATAAAGAACATTTCTCCAGGTACTTGTATCAAATGAATCCACACTAGAAATAATAGTAGCATGTGCATATTTGATCTGACATACAACATAAGAAAATTCAAGAAAGACTCAATGAATGAGGCAAACACCTTGATTACTTTTATTCTCTGTCTATAAAAAATAAGTTCACAATAATCTCTCCGGGTACATATAAACATAAATAATAGCTGCTACCAAAATACAATCCGAAAAAAAAAAAAAACATAAAACACAGCTTCAATACCAAAAAAAAAATACACTCGAAGAGTCTCATTAAATCAAAACACTAGTATCGATCAAATATGATAAATGATATGCAATATTAAAAAAATCATGCTACTAAATTGATTTAAGCTTACCTTAAATAAAGAAGTAGTGAGAGAAGAAGAATCATAGCCAACAGGAACAGCCAGAGAGACCTGAAGAAACAAAGCTCTCATTGGTTGATGAAAAAAGATGTAAACAAATGACAGAGGAATTCATATTATGGTAAAGTGTTACCTGAGATACAGCCGAATGAGCCATTATCAGATCAAAGACACAGTTTGAAAAATAAATCAAGGCGAAGGGGGTAATATATATATATATATAGAGAGAGAGAGAGAGAGAGAGAGAGAGAGAGAGAGAGAGAGAGATCCTTTGGGGACTTGCAAAAGACACCTTTTGACTGCTACAATGATTCAAATGGCTTCTACTCTCTTTTATGACTCGATCTACGCGTCCTCGATTAGGGTCCAACCTATTCCACCCGTCATGTGGCTTACGTGGTTTTCATTCCATTTAATCTTTTAATTAAAACATTGATTTTTAGTTTTATAAAAAATAACTGGAGTGAATAAGTCCTTTGGAATCCACGACTGGCCACATGGGTTAATGCACCTAAGAGGCTAAGAGCCCATTAGGAATTTACTATGTATGGTATCGTTTTAACCAAGTAAAAAAGAAAAGAAAATTTAAAAAAATATCCACTCAAAAACTTTTATTAGTATTATATAGATAAATAAGACTTGGTTGTACTTTTATATCTTCAACACAACATTCAAACTCACGACAATGAAATCAATAAAGCAAATATGATTTTTTTATTTTATTGAAGAACATATATTACAAACAAGATATATAATAACCCCATATCTAATATATGGTAGC
>QUWJ01002154.1:0-20673 GCA_003430845.1 Xanthoceras sorbifolium | reverse complement strand
CGGTATAGCCCGTAATCCAGTCCGAAAAGTATGTTTAGTATATCAGGAGCCTAAAATGGAAATAGAAATGAAATATAATTTGTTATATGATTTGATTTGGTATTAATAAGTTTGATACGATATTTTATTCCAATTTCGAAAAATATTGTTGATAATTGCTTTGATAGGATATTTGTTATCGTTTTTCTAAGGGATATATATATATATATATATATATATATTTGAAATATTTGATTTAATTGTGCCCCATATGTTGGTTTTATATGTTATTTGCGTTATTGAGATATTATATTATGTTTATACAATTGGATTTTGGGTACATCCACTAAGCGTTATGCTTAGCGTGTTGAGTTTCTCATACGCAGGTAAGAGAGTTCAGGAAGAAGATAAGGCTGAAAAGAGTTAAGTCTGCAGTAATTGAGTCCTGAGTCACATCGCTCTCGCATTTTTCGTAGCCCACTATATTTTGGATGTTTTATATGTATTATATCGGCATACATGAACAAGAATGTTTTTGTAAATATTTGAAACGGTATTTAGTTTTTATGTATGTTTGTAAATATTTATAATATTTGGGCCCATAGAATTTAATGCTTTTGAAGTTGAATATTTATAAGTATTTTGATATAATTTGTTTTGGTAAGTCGCACCGGATATGAAAGGGTGCGCAATTTGATTTGAGATTATAGAAGTGTGGATTTTATGAATTGTGAAAACAGGTTTTTGGAAAGTCAGAAAAACAGAGGGAAACTCTAGCGAAATTTTCAGAAACTATTTTGGACTATTGATTTCGATTTATATTTAAGTATATGATTTTAAGTTTTCGATAGTATAATTTGAATGCTAACTATATAAGAAGGTGCTTCTGCTAGTGTTTTCAATTTTTCGTATCCGTATATGTCTGTATCCGGTAGTGCTCCCCGATTGGGTCCGAGTGGATTCGGGTCGTCGGGGGGGGAGGGGGGGGGGGGGTTTACACGTACCTTATGATGACTGGAAATAAAAATGATTTCATGTTCTTGTAGATGGTGTCAATGAGAGCAACTTTAGTATTCTTCGTTAACCCTCATTTGTAGATTACTAAGAAAGGTTCTTGTTGAGTAAGGTCGGCTTTAGAACCTAAGCCCTTGTATAGGTTGGGTACTTGAGCATATCTTTCTCATATTGATCTTACCAGATCCTGCTAGACCCCTAGTTGATGTTAGACTTCAAATATATATGCGTGTATGTATATGTGTTTTGACAATAAGGAGAAATATGACTTGGACTATCTCTTAACAACTCTTAGGTCTCTTTTTTTAAGCAAATGATAGAGTTATGTTGTATGCATTAGATAGCTCAAGTGCCTCGGGTATCTCTTACTTGGAGTACCTTAAAAATTAGAGAACACCATAAGGAGCGCCAACTGATGGTTGACGTTTATATTTGTCCAAAATCATACCCAAATGATATAGTAAATTATTTGTAACTAATACATCATCCATTACATCATCTTATGATTTATACGATAATTATAACACACATGTCACATCATTCACCACATTATCTCATGATTTATATGGTAGTTACAACTCACATGTTATATTATGCACTATATCATATCATGATTTATATAGTAGTTACAACTTACATACCACATCATCCACTATATCATCTCATGATTTACATGGATATTTACAACTCACATGCCACATCATTTGAGCATATGATTTTGGACAAATAATTTAGACAACGTAGCATTATCTTTTGTTTTTAAGTAATACTAGACTGCTCAAATTATTTATACAAAATCATTCTCAAATGATGTGACAAATAAGTTATAACTATCACATCACCGTCTCATAATTTATATGATAGTAACAATTCACGTACCCCATTATTTGGGTATGATTTTAAGCAACTTAGCATTATTCTTTGTTTTTGAGTAATGATTTATACACAGACAAGGTATAAATGAACCTGGTAGTTCATCATGTATCGCCAAATTCCACAACTTATTCCTAACCATTTCAAAACTAGCAACAATTCAAAGGGATATACTGTATGCTACCTTTTAATTCAAATACTGGATAAGGGTTTTTTGCTTTTCTTTTTTTTTTTAAAGAAAGTTTCCAATTTGGATTTAATTTGGTTAATATATTTTTGTTTACAAAGCTCTAGTTCGAGAGAAACCAAAATTAAATTTTAGAAGGTTTGAAAAATAGAATCTTATTAGGAGCGGGATATATAGTTTTATATAACAAGAAGTGAATTACTTGCAAATTAAAAAAGAGCGATCAAAGTATTTTACATAGTTCATGTAGAAATCAGTTCACAGCTAGTGGAGTACCTTGATCTTTACTCTTGAATTTGTGGATATGAAGCATAATTTCAGGTGATGGTGCAAATGCTTTGGAAATAACTAGACAAACCAAAACTCTTCTAGTGCTTCACACACACACACACCCCCCCACCCCTGCATACAGTCAATCTAACGAGTAACACTAAATGATCAAAATCTGAAAGTCACAATTCATTCGACAACATCTATAGTTTACCACATAGCATCCAAGTTAATTACTTGAGAAATAGTTGTATTCATAAACTTATAAGATCTATGTAGATTTCAAGTATGATATTCTTGGAATTGAGTGTTTGCTAGTTTAATTGTAATGTTTGTTGCAATTGGAAGAGAGTATGGGTCAAATTATATAGTCATACCCATGCTTGTAAAGAAAGGTTTGAGTGTTTTACCATTAATTTGTACTTTTCGTTTCATTGTTTGATGTGAATTCTTGCTAATTTTTGTACAATATCAACAAATATATACATGAATGGTTGCAAACTCCAACAAAATATATTCTCTTAGTTGAATTCAATTGGAAATAATGGTTCATACCAAATCTTAAGTCCTTATGAACTTGATTCTCGGATAAAATTTAGTCAGGGCATGGTAACTATTGCTTGCCAATGGGTACGTACATCTACTTGATTCAACATCTACCAAATTTACAACGAGCAAGGAGTGCATAAAACTGGGGGTTTCAAATCAACATCCGATGTGGACATCAAAGAACCATTTCTTGATTGATGGTAGTGGTTCAAGTGAAATGGGTATGGTGTTTCACAAATCCAGCATCGAAGGTTTAATGTGCTATGCACCTCTACACTTGTATGCAACAAATTTCATGGTTTAGTGAACATTTGTTCATTATTTTAGATGATACAAAGGCTTTCTAGAAGAGTTTTAATTCACATCTCAAGTGTTGCTAATGCTTAATATTGCCCTAATATTGCCCTGAGACTAAATAGTTACCCAAAAATATAAGAAATCTGTAAAAGACATTTTATTATATACTTTTGACGTAACATTTTCTTTTTGGTATGAGATCGACACGCCACATCATATGACCGATTTTGTAATTGTCATATTGAGACGAGTACGAGTTGTGTATAACAAATATGGTGTAAGAGTATACATAGGTTCCATGTATAACACCTTACACCCAACAAATTTCCATATATAAAGATGTTATTACTTAAAACATTTTCAATTATGTAATACGTTTATTGATATCAATCTAAGAGTATTGCATATTTATAACGTAAAATAATGATTTAATTTACTTGTATTTTTATTTTGTTACAAATATAATATACACTACACATATTAGAATGCATTTCCAATGGTACTAAAACATGTTCAACTTCGAAGACATTTACCACGATAGTTTGATATCCAAATCATATCGGAATTTCATCATTCTTGAACTAATAGATTCCTATGTTAAGCTATTATCACAAGAGACACAAAAATCCGAATTCGGTTTGAAGCATTCTCCTAATATCCACCAAAACCTCAATAACATCAAAGGAAACCCTAGTTTTGACCATTGTAGCTTCAAAATCAAATTTCTCTCCAACCCCTGAGCGCTAGAAGGCCTGTAAATACTCATTAGAAAGCTTAAATAATAATCTTTACAATGAAAAAAATTCATTAAAATCCATCAAGTGTGTCTTAAGTTATAGCAAAATTAACCCAGCCTAAAAGCACACCTAAACTAAGCAAAACACCCATTCCTCCAAAACCCCCCCTATACATGGTATTCATTTCTGTCATTTTGAACCGTAGATATCGCCTTATCGAAGGGTCTATATTCAAACTTGAGAAAGGGAGTGATCCGTGTGTAGGTGCTATGGACCAATCAGAGTTGAGAATTTAGATACCGTCTCTCACACACTTGACTATTTAAAAGGTTTGGTTTCGATCACTTCCTCACACAACCAAATTATCAGGCTCATCACCCCACCCGAATTGCCAGATCCAATCTTCTTCTCAATTGTCTAGTAGCTCTTCTAGATTCTCTTTCACTATCATTTTGTCTTCAAACCCTAACCCTGCCCTACCTAACACACCCCAAATGGCCTCCGAAGAACCCATCGTTGCCGTCGAGTCCGTCCCCGAACCGGCCACCACTGAGCCGGCCGAGGACAAACCCACCGCCAAAGCCGCCAAATCCAAGAAGCCCAAGGAACCTAAGGCCAAAAAGGCTCCTGCTGTGAGGAAACCCAGAAACCCTCCTACTCACCCTCCTTATGAAGAGGTATCATTTCGATCATCATCATCGTATCCGATTCTAATTTCCTATTTGTTGTTTCGTTTTAGCGTTATCTTTTGTTGTTGTTTAGATCTAATGTTGTGTTTGTTTATAGATGATCAAGGACGCAATTGTATCTTTGAAGGAGAAAACCGGTTCGAGTCAGTATGCGATCACTAAGTTCGTCGAAGAGAAGCACAAGCAGTTGCCACCTAACGTTAAGAAGTTGTTGCTGTTTCATTTGAAGAAGCTCGTTGCTTCTGGAAAGCTCGTGAAGGTTAAGGGCTCCTTCAAGCTGCCATCGGCCAGGGCCTCCGTTTCCAAGCCGGCTTCTCCGGCTCCTGCTTCTCCAGCAAAGAAGAAGAAGGTGACAGCTGCTCCTGCTGGCAAGACCAAGCCGAAGCCGAAGGCTGCTGCTAAGCCTAAGGAGGGAAAGGCTACTCGGTCAGCCACCAAGGCTCCAGCCAAGGCTCCGGCCAAGGCTACGAAGCCAGCTGCTAAGTCCAAAGCCAAGCCGGCTGCCAAGACAACCAAGGCTGTGGCTTCTAAGCCTAAGGCTGCGCCGGCTAAAGCCAAGCCTGCTGCCAAGCCGAAAGCTGCAGCGGCTAAAACCAAGGCTGCTGCCAAGCCGAAGCCCAAGGAGAAGCCTGCCAAGGTCGCAAGGACGTCCACGAGGACTTCACCAGGGAGGAGGGCTGCGGCCGCTCCAAAGCCGGCTCCGAAGAAGGCTGCTCAGACCAAGAAGGCGCCGGCGAAGAGTGTGAAGCCAAAGAGCGTCAAGTCACCGGCGAAGAAGGGCGCTGCGAAGAAGGGAAAGAAGTGAGTTAGAGAGAGGGGGATAGAGAAAGAGGAGCGATAGTGTGTAGGGCTAGTCTTGTAAATTTGGGTTTATGTTTGTGGTGAATGTATATGGGTCCCTGTATGCCCATGAAAAGTATCACATCGGATCTTATTTTGTTTTTTTTTTTTAAATTTAAAATTTAAAATTTCCTAGGGATTTAAACAGTTTTCTTTTAGATGTAATCTTCAGTTGAATGGAATATGAGATCAGTTACAGCCTCTAATGTTTTTCATTATCAATTGGGTTCTCTTTCTCCGATTCAATTGTTACGTTTATCCGAAATATTTAACATTAGGGTTGGGAATTGGGGGGTGTCGGCGAAGGTTTGGAGTTTAGAGCCTAAAATGCGGCGAAGAAAGCGGAAAGAGGGCGTGTCCATCATAGTTGCGTAATATATTGGACTTGACGGTTTCGACTTCTCCTTTCTCTCTACTCTATTCTAACTTACTCGTCGTCTCATCTGATTCATCAAGGTATTTGTGTTAACTTTTCACCTGAGAGTGCTGCATTGTGATGCTACTGCCAATGCCTCCTATTTTGTTAATATTTTATGTTGCCTAGAAAAATATGCAACTATGTTCTACCAGAGCAACTTAATTAGTACTCAAGAATCGTTACATTCGCTACTGTCTACGGTGTTCTTTATTTACCTTTTGCTTTAAACCAAGCATCAGAATGTTTCGAAGTATAACATTTGGCGTTAGAAAAGCTAACTATGTTTGCACTGTTCATGCTATGCATGTGCTTGTTTGTTTTAAAATTAGGAGCTCCTGTTTGATTTCTCACTGCTTTTCAAAGTCAGACATAAGCACCATTTACTTGGAAACTCATTACTTGTTTCAAGTGGTTTTTTTTTGACATTACTAATAATAAGATTACTCTGTTATGCCTTAGGAAATAATTATGTGTTTATTTCATCGTTGAATAACTTTTCGTGGCTTTATTCTAGTTCTTGCATCAACTGTTCTCCATAATCCTGTTTTGCCAGAGTTTAATACATCCACCACTGAAATACTTAACGTGCACCTGGATAGAGCTAATTCAGTTACTGCCTTCATCTAGTTTTCTATACTACTTTTAGATAACATGTAATTTTGTCTATTTTGGGAGGTTGTTGGTTCATTTTTCTAAGATAATTTCTGTCAAGGTTTTATGCTAGTTAGATTGTAATATGCTTCACTTTTTGACTGATTTGCTGATCATGAGCTGAACACCTGTGTGTATATGGGAGGTGTGATGACGTTGAAGTAGGAGGAGTTCAAAGCAGAACAAATGGGCTAAATAGGGTTTGCAGGTGGAGAATACAAACATGATACCTTCTTGTTAGGAATCAACCAACCTGTGCTGAGTAGTTTCTTTCAAGGCTTTGTTGTTGATGTGGCTGGTTTTGGGAACTGCTGACGAATTCGTCTAATATAACTAGAAGCTTGGATTTATTGGCTTGGCGATCATTGGAGGGCTTGAACACTGATGCGTTTACGTTGATCCATTAGTGCTCCTGACATTGTTATGGCCTGACCTGACTAAGATATGGCAATCGTGATGACTAAGGATTTAACGCACATTCTTCAAACTGGTGAGTGAGGTGTTATCTAACAGCTTTATCATTTTGATCTTTATTGTCATTAGGTGAATAAATGTTTTACCCTTATTTTCTGATAGTTGATGTCCTTGTGCAACAATCAACTTCAACAATGAAAATGGACTGTTATATAAATTCTGCTGAGAGCCTGAGACTGGTCTATGACATTGAAGGTTGTAACGTGCTGAAATATCAGGATTTCATGCTTTGAATGCAGCATGGGGCATGGGAAACTCTTGGAAGTTTTAACTGTAGATAAGTTTTCGACATCCATAAATTGGTTCGTAATCTAAAATGCCCATGGTAGAATACACATTCTTTCTGATTGTTTAATGAAGTTAGAAAAACCTATGATGTTGAAGAGGGTTTCTGGAGATGTAAAATGGGAAATATAGGACTGTTTTTGATGAGTTATATGAATATGGGTGAAGTGGAAGCAATTTCCTTCTCGGGAAGAAGTTATTAACCTTCCTCGTCCATTACTTTGGCATGTGGATTTCGTATTTAGTTGTTGTGATTAGGATATCAAAATTCTAGATGCATTAAGCAGTGCGAAACTTTTGGGAATCGTTACTAGGTAATATTTTGGGGCTATGAGATGTTAGGGAAAATGTTTCCTTAATTGTGAGTGTTTAGTGTCGGTAAATTTACGTAGCAACATTATTTCAGAATTCATTTCTGGTGTTCACTGTTTTTTATATTTGTTATAGAGCACTTAATTAATTCAATATGGATTATAATAGTAACTTCCTTAAACGTAAATTGTCGTCAATTTTCCGTTTGATCAATAATAAATGAAATATACCTAATACCTTTTGTTTGGTAGTAACTACACAGTTTCCTTTTAATACTAGTAAAAGCTGATTTTTATATACCGTTTGACCTTTATGCCAGACAATTAGATGGAGCTTGGAGATTCAAACACCCATATAGATACACTTTATTAAACTTAGTTGTGATCTTGTCAACTAGAAATTTTTCTTGGTCTGGAATTGTTGGAAATGTTCATATTATATTTATGCTATTCGATTTGGCATGTGCTTGTTTTTTAGTCAGGTTTGTCATAAATGGAAGGGATACTGATAATTGCACCTAAACTATATGAAGTAATTTAAGTGGAAGAATCAAGGAGGTTAAACCCTACAAGAATGTTCGTGGCATTGGTAAGTATGACGCACTGACCTCAGCATCAATAAAGTAACGTGAATAGTGTTGGAGGTTTAGAGGAAGCTATGATGCCTATTCTGATTTATGAAGGTATATATTAACTTTCACTGCTCTATATTGTGAGGAAATAACATTTATCTTGGTGTTCTGAAGTGTTGCTCTTCTTTTGTTGGTCAATGCAAAATAAGTATGCTGCTAAATTTCTAATAGACCTTTGTTTGTAGAAGTTAATTAGAATCATAAAAAGTCTGAGTTCTACCAGAGTGTTTTGCTTAGTGAGTTACAAGAATTTCATAAGTACGTATGAATTGAACTCAGTTTCTCAGTTCATTCTATGATCCACGTGAAATGCATGTCATATGTGGTCTTTTCAGTTCTATGATGTTCTTTATTTTGCATAACTTCAGAACAAAGAAAGTTCTTGTATACATGGGGTGATGGAATTTAACTAGGTTCAGACTGGATATGGTGTTGGTGAGACTAGTCTTTGTTTATGCACCTGTTTCCTCTCTACAATTAGGATCTCCAGTAGTTTGATACCTACAATATTTGAAATTAAATATAGCAGCCTTTACTTGGAAAATCTCATTTGCCTTGAGTGTTTTTGTCATCACTTTTGAGACCATTCCAGTGTTATGTTTTGGGAAATAATGGATAGTTTATTGCATCCTTATATGACTTTTGATGGCTTCCATATTGCCCCCTTAATATTCCTAGTTTGCCAATGTTAATAGATCTAAATGAGATACTGAATGCACCTCGAATTATGTACGGGTACTTAATATATGATGTGATCTTATCTGTTTTGGGAGGTTATTGGATCATTGTTTTGGGAAAGCTTCTATACTAACTCATGCTACTCACAATTCAAGGTACTTTTATTTTTCGACTTGTTTTTGATGTAATGAAACTTGTGCCCACACCGACCGTCGGTGTGATACACTTGAAGTCATGAAGTCCGCTGAGTTGAAACTTGAAAGCAGAAAAGTTGGGCCGACAAGAATTAGTGCAGGAGGAGAGTTCAGACATGGTAACCTGTTATTTGCTGTTGATAGTGCTAGATGGAGCTACATGATGAACATATCTTTTAACCAGCGCATTGTAGTTGCTATCTAAGGGTTTGTTGTTAATGTGGCTGGTTTTTTGTGGAATCACCAAGGAATTTGTCAAATATATCTTGAAGCATGAGTCTAAAAGGCTTGGGAATCCTTGAAGGTATTAAAATGCTGATATGTTATGTTGGTCCTTATCAGCTTTTAACTTTGTTACGGCATGCCATGACTAATATATGGCAATCATGATCCGGATTCAAAATATGTTATTTAAAGTGATTGTTAAGGTGACACTCTTAACAACTATTTTCATTTTAAGTGTGAATAAATGCTTGATACTGTTTTCTTGCAATTGTGTCAATGGTGTAGTTCTTTTTAACAACATATCTCCACTGCCACCACCCTACACACAAATACAAATTAAACTGATTTCCCTCCATTGTAGGTGTGAAGAGAATTTGATCCGTAGACCTCTTGTTTCATTACAGATATCTAACTATTTGGCCCATCCTTGTGAGGATGCTGTCATTGATGTATAATGATCATTTTTATACGAAAAAGGGGGAATGTGCTATGAGCTCTGCTGAGTCTGGTGTGCATTATCCAAGGTTGCAATGCACTGAAACGTCACGATTTCTTGTTCTGGATGCAACATTGAGGTATGTGAAGCTTTGGAAGTTGTACCTTGTAGTATGTTTACATTCATAAATTGGTCGGTAGTTTATTAGTTCCAAGATGCTTCACTCTGAAAACTTAATGAAGTTGAAGAGGGTTTCTGGAGTTGTAAACATGGAGAATTAGGAATGTTATTGGTCAGTTATATGTATATGGATCTTATGTGTTAATGGTGATTACGAAATGAATTCTAGATGCATTAGGCTAAGCATTGTAGGTGTTAGAAAAGTTGACCACTTCAAACCTTACTTAATATGCTGTAGTTACATAGTGCTGTTTGCTTTCCATGTCTTTTCCATTAGCATCTCGAGAATATCAAGTAGAGTCTGATAGTAGTGCTCCCTTATTTTGGGGTAGAAGACAGTGTTGATAATCTTCGTAAAATTTAGGTAAAACATTTCAAACTAGGTTGTGACTGGTTAGTCTAAATGAATTTACAAAGCAGCAGTCGTTTGGAATTTATCATCGGTGTTTCTTGTTCGTTACTTTATTAATAGAGCACTAAAATAATGTGGTTTGGACAATAATGTAACTTTCTTACATATTCTTGAGTAATTAATTTTCAGTTTGATCTTTACCTTTTTGTTTGGTAGTATCTAGGAAGTTTCCTTCTTAGAACAAGTAAAAGCTGATCTTTTATGTACCCTGCGATCTATGTATCAGATAATTGAATTGTTCACGTAATAAACATCACTTATTTGATCACACATCATAAAACTGAGTTGTAATGCTGTCCACTTGAATTTTATCTTGGGTCACATGTGCTTGGAATATCTTCATATTATATTAATCCTGATCGATCTTGCATGTACTAATCAATTTTGTTATAAATGGGAGGGGAATCGATGATTGTACCTAGAATGTATGGTGTGATTGAAGTAGAAAAGGAGAAGATGGACCGTAAATGTGAATGGTGGTAATGATGTGGTTACCTATTATTCCTCTGAAGAATTAGCCCTATTCATTGCTGAATGGTAAAAGAGGATTCATTCAGACCTTTTGTCATGCCATGCACATTGTGGATGTCATGGTGGTAACTATAATTTTTTTTCTTAAATATAGGTAAGAAAAAGGAATTTACTTGAAATCCAAATATTTACCGATGCCAACTCCTGACATCATTATAACAGATCTTACCAAAATTTAACCTTGTGACTTAGTATGCGTATTATATTATCAAGCAACATCTTGCTCAACTGGTTCCGTGTCTTTATGTCTTCTCCCAAACTGGGAAAAGCATCTATCAGGGATCAGACTCGGCTTAGTTTGAAAAGAAAATTTCCATAGATACTACCAAACAAAAAGGCAGCCAGGGATCAGACTCGGCTTAGATTGTGAGCAATGGGTTATTGAGAATGGCATACATATCATGGGCACAGATATTATGGGAATAATTGGAAATCACAGAGATTCTGGCTGCAGTAAGATTCTCAACCTTTTTTTTTTTTTTAAAAATTTCGAGGCCACTATATATTCATCTTTTCCAAACTTTGAATTACAGCAAAATAATTTTCCACATACTTTTAGATGATTTCTGAGCCTCCCCTATTATGGATTGTATTTTTCTTTTTGCTGGGTTGTATTATAATTTTGAACTTCTCTCATTCCATGTTAGCTTTCCCCAAAAGTTTTGACAGAAAGGGTTGAGGGAAAGTAGTTTGGAATCTTGGTGTCATTGTCTCTAATATCAGGGACTTCTGTTGTAGGATGCTGCATCGAGCTTAATTGGTGTAAGATACATCTTGCGCTAGAATTTATAGAATGGTTTTTAACCTCAGGTAAGTTCTTTTACATATATATTTCATTATTGATGTGCAGTTGCATCTAGAAGATAAAGGTCTGGTCTATGTTTGGTGTTTACACGTACATTTTGCAAACTAATGTCAGCATTAGATGATATATGCACATGGAAAATGGTGTTAATAATGAATTAACTAATTTGTGAGCTAAATTTTATTTTGATATAATTGGAGTTTGGAATTATAGTGGCATGACTCTTTCAAAAGAGGCCGACGGTAACTTCCTTTTTTTTTTTTTTTTTTTTATAATGCTATTGACAAACCACCAATTATCAGTTCCACTTCATTTTAAATTTTATATTAATAACAATTTTATCCTCAACTGAATTACTAACAAGATACAAAAATTTCTAAAACACCTATAAACAAAAAAGTTATAAACCAAGAAAAAAAAAAAAAAAAAACACCTACAAACAAAATTATCGAATATATAGAAAATCATGAAACTTAATAAAATTAAAAGGCAAGAAAGTGAAATTTTACTTTAAAGAAGAAAAAGAATAGACCAAAGTGTGATGATGAAACCTAACTTATATATAACATAATTCATTTTTTTTTATCAGAATATATAACAAAAACCATAAAAACTTAGTATGTAAAGGTATTGAGTTGTAGCTTGAGAATGATTTAAACCTATAATTGCAAATTATAGAAACAACCTAAAAAAAGAAAAATATACAAATGGTAAGATTTGGTACATGTTTGTTTATTGGAAAATGTTTTTTCCAATCTTAGTTAAACGTTTGAATGTCTTCAGAAATAATGTGAGTTAAACTTCATTTGTGTTGGGTTATTATGTTTTTTTAAAGATTGATAAAGGATAAATAAATGTAGTGTTTTAAGAAATCTATTTTTTTTAGAACGGAATGTATTTAGAAATGAGTGTGATGAGAAAAAATGGGTTTAACAGTAGAATATCTCTATTTTTTTCGGTGTTAATTAAGGATATGCAATTCTTAAAATTATCAAGTAGAATTTTAACTGTAGGAAGTGTAGCCAATCACTGACGGGTGGTTGATAGCAAGCAAAGATGCAGCAAACATATGATTACTGATAAGTGGTTTTTATCTATGAAGATTACCATATGGAAAAAATTGTAGTGGTGTTCACATAATTATTCCCATTGTAGCGTTGGAAGGTAAAGATTATGACAAATAAGTATATGGGCGTACCATGTACTGTGCTGTACTGCATCATCATGTAGACAAATAAGATTGTTAGACTAAATTAAATTTGATGAAGATGCCAGGATAGTTAGTCATCATGTATGATTGAATCAAAGTCCATTGAAGCCATTATTGCAGTTCTTCCTTTTCGCGTATATAGAGAAACCATCATGGTCTCTCATGCTCTCACTCCTTACTTTAAGATATAAATTAAGGGTTCACACCATGCTCGGGTTTAAGATTGTCTGTTATTTTTGGAAGGCTACTCCTAAATTTATATTTGGTTATTCACTATAACTAGCATGCAATGTTCAAAGGGAGCATATCCCCTTAAAGGAGCCCTGCACTTCCTGCAATATATATATATATATATATATATATATATATATATCTTCACTGTTCAGTTTGTAGACAATGAACGTAAATGTTTCTCATTATACAACTTAGACAATACATTTCAGGGATATGGTTCCAAGTTCAAATGATGTCGTCTAACAATATGAGTATCAAATTTATTCACTGAAAAGAAAAGATAAAAAATGGGAGACGAGATGTACTGTAACATCCTTACTAATTACCGTACCAAGTTACATGGTAACTATGGTCATAGATCACTGATGCTTATATTTCTATTATTGATTGTTGTTAACTAGTTTCTTCAATCTTAATGCCTAACTGGAAGCAATAAGTTCTTGCCTTGAAAAAGAATTATTGATAGTAAATTACTTTAGTACATTGACAGCATTACATCATTTAGCATGAAATTACCTACAACTACCTAAATGTGAAATAAAATTAAAAAGGTAGGAGAAAAAGGAGTTTTTGATGTTATAATATTTGTTCTGTTTGTCCAGATTGTTTCAATAATTTTATTTTTTCTAATTTTCTTTTTCCTTTTATATCCAACACAATATCAATAGTAATTCTGTTGTATTTCAGTTTTTTGATCTGAAATGAGCTTTGCTAGTAAAGTTAATCTAACATATAAGCTCTGCAATCTTGATACAACCAATAAATAATCCTGGGTCACCAATATAGCAAAAAAACTTTGACACCTTCTTCAGATATTCTACTGTTTGTATGTGAATCTTAAGAAGGTTGGAACTCCAATTGTCCTACATGATCAATATATCATTTTGATCTTTCAACTTTCTGGATTGAATACTTGAGCTCCTTTTGAATGTTTAATCTCGAAGGCGATAATATAATGTCTTTCCAGACTGATCCAGATTCGCAAGCCGGGTTGGGGCGCTTGTAAAGTTCATATATGGATTGAGCATTCTCGTTCAACCTTCCTACTGTCTTTAAACAGCTTATCTCATCTGGATCAACCAGCAAAGTCTTGTCTTTGTCTTTCCATCCTATCAACTTCACAACTACAATTATCTCAGTATCACATATCTAAAAGTAGAATTGAACTACAACCTGGTAGAACTTTTCAGTTACAGGTTTAAACTAATATTTTCAGTTATATAGGTATCCCTCTTTAATTCTGAGTTCCTGTTGTTCAACTCGGGGAAAAAGTATTGCATTTCATGTTACCAAGTGTCACAATCCCACATCAGATAGAGATAATAGATCTTAGGTTTATAAGAGAATAATAGGCTAGTCTTTGAGTTGGTTGCAAGCACCTAACTTGTAACATCAGGCCACCCGATCAAGATCCTAAAATCGGAGATTGAGCACTAGCAACCAACTTAATAGACTAACATATTGGAGCATACCTGCATTTATAAGTTCAGGATTTAACTCATTTCTATGCTTGTGGGATCTTCATACCAAAGAGCTATAGAAAATTGGGGATGAAGTAGGAGGAGAAATAGTAGGTGTACCTTAGGCGGGCCCTCCAAAGCATTGGTGCTATATAGCCTAGCATTGTCAACCAGGTTGCAGTATGTTAAAAATGCATTTGCAAATCTCTTGTGAGATTTCAATTGTGAATTCACTCTTACAGCTCTTCTGCACATTATTGCTCTCCTGTAGTTTATCAAAGGGCATGACCATTGTAATACAACTGTATATTCTCAGCAGAAAGAACATTTGTCTATAGCTGTTAATGTAAATGAAAACGTATCATCAACAACATACCTAATGCCCCTTATAACTGCTAGGTAAGCATCGCAAACCACCCCAACCAGTTCTATTCTGTATGGTTTCCTCAGTTTGCCTCCTTCTTTTACTTGTTCTCCTCCTTCTAAAATTCGGTCCCAGTAGTTCTCAATTACAGTCCCATCTTCAGCCACCTTATAACCAACTCCCATGCGATAACGGTGGCGGTGGACATTTCTGGCCATTGTTACTGTCTGCACAACAAATGGTACCCATGAGAGCGTGCCATCCATAATCACATCCCGCCCTTCATTGAGTGCTGTTACTAGGAGTGATGATGCTGCATCTGTTGATGATTGGTGCACCTGTTAGAGTAATTGCTGTTAGATAAATCTATAGAATTGTTTTACAACTTTAATATGGTTCAGTTTTGTGAAAGCATGTGAACAGCATAACTAGTATGACTGCTTATGCTCATTATTGCCTGACAGGGAAGATTATTTAGATTTCAGTTAAGTAAATTAATTGGGAATCAGGACAGGGAATTCTGGATGACCCAAACTTGCCGTCATGAGGTTATTGATCAGAGCAATAGAAGAAAAACCCTCAAATGAATAATTCATGAAAACTATGTGGAGACTGTCTTTAGTTTTGAGGCAGCCAAAGCACCTTCATCCGATGCATGTCTGGTATGTCTTGTCTCAAATCAGGAACTAATACTTCTTGTAATGCCACGGATAACTTTTATTGTTCTGGTTTTACTCTCTTTTTTGTTGTGAGGTTAAACTGACTTGATATATTTAAGGGTCCTTTTAAGGTGTGCCCTAAGGGCACTCATTAAGGATCCAAAAACTTAATAAAAAAAAAATTGATATGTATTCTTTCATTACATCATTGCACACTTTCACTTTCCTATGTCTTTGAAAGATAAATATAAGTTTTTTATTGACTTTTTTCAATCCTTAAGGGCACACGCCAACACAATTCTATATCTACCTACATGGTCAAACAATCTAATTTAGTTTATAAGACCTTTTGTTATTACGCGAGAGGTCTAATTCCACTTACAACAAGATGGCATGGTTGGGTGGTCGGGTATGTAGTTGAGATAGGGGTGAAAGAAAAAGTAATTTATACAAGCATCTTTTGCTTTAATTTCAAAATTTCAGTCACAGAATGTGTCTCAATTTTGGCCATTAACCATGTGATTGAACAGGGTAATTGTTTAGCAAATCTGTTTTGTTGCAGACAATTATCAGAGTTACTTGATGCTGAATGAAATGTGGTATGGAGAGCCCTAGAGAGGAGTTTGGTTGGTTTCATCTTACTTGAGAGACGATATTGTGTCTCCTAGTAAAGAGAAGCAATAATAAAGAAACTTTATAACTTGAAGTTTCTTTGGAAGTGTTTATTTGTAAAATGAAGAAAAATTAAAATTAGCAGTTTGGTGCAAGATTATGTTTTCACTTTCAAACATGAATAATGTGAAAATATATTTGGAGATGGCTTAGAAAATTTATGGAAATGAATTTGAATTCTCTAATAATGCTCTTAATGAAGGCAAATCAATCTTTTAATGCTCTTAATAACATTAACAGGCAAGGACTAATGAACATGTATTTTTTATAAGCAACACAAGTATTGTTATCAGCAAATGACTGCAATTAGAAATTAATATTTGGAATGAGTTAACATTTATCGGATCAATGTACAAACTGAAAGCTTCCTTATTAAGTTGCAAGTTCAATAGTATATTATCGTTCCTCTTATTTTACTTTTTCAAAGAATGATTTTGTTCTCATATGTTGTTCCTACACTCGCTGTCAGTCTGTCACGTGTGGTTGGGTCTGCTTTGGCCATCATTTTTTATTTTTTATTTTTTTATTTGCCTTTTGGTAGAGTTTTGTTGAGGAGTTGCCCGTAGAATTAATATTTATTGGATTCAATGTACAATCCAAAGCTAATTTATTAGGTTGTAAGTCTAATTTGAAAACTCACGTTTTGTAGGGTGGAGGAAGATGAAACTATTATGGTGTGCCACTTTAGCTATCTTTTGGGTGATTTGGATTGAAAGAAACAGGGAAACTCTTGAAGATTATAAGGAGAAGCATATCCTGTCATTATGTGAAAAGAATCAAATTCTGGACTGTTTCCTAAGCTTCTCTCTCTCAGAGTTTCAAAAAAAATTCCCTATTTCTTCACTCAACAAAAATGGAGAGGCTGTGGTGGTCTGATTAGGGGATTTTTGTGCTAATTTATTTTTGCCATTTAAGACTGTTTTTTACAGAATATCAGGCATGGTCGGTTTTTTTTTTTGTGTGTGTACAACTGTTGTCCTTTTTTAAATAGTTTTTGTATTTGTGGACAATTTTTTGTAATGTTTTTGTGAATACAAGTTCTCTTTCTTCCTAAAAGAGAACAAGAAACAAAATTTTCCCTGACAATATAAATGGGAGTTTCAAGATCTTACCAATTCAGCAGTTTTAAGCATGTCAACATGATGACCTCTGGAGCTAAGAGCTCTGTAGATGACATCTGATTCTTTGAAAGCATCAGCCTCAATTACCACGGCATTCGCTGCTGCTCCTGCCCAGAATGGTCTGCTCATATTTCACCCAAAACTATCAATAGTTTGAAGGGCTAGATTAAGCATTTAGAGAACATGAAGCAAGGTGACTTCCTTTTTTTATTTATTAGTTGTTACAAATAAATATAAAACTATCATATGATTGTGCTTACTCTTTGAGAATGTCTTTAAGCACAGTGCTCTTCCCTGCTCCCATACCACCACCCATGAAAAGGAGAACTGGACTTCTATCACAGAGGGCCACTGGAGCCATCACCTCTGTACATTGTGAGTCATCATTTGATGCTATTCCCATTGCTTTCAGTTCCTCTACTAATGTTGTGAATACTCTTGCAACCTTCATTTTTGGTCACCCTCTCAAATCTCTGTTCCCTGTATCAGAAAAATGATGACTATTTTTAAAACCTTATCTTAGCATTAAGAATAAGAAAGTTAAGATTCCATCAACTTATTGGACGTTCAGTGTAAGTTCGCATTCCTGTCGAAATATTTATGTTATGGAGTGTGGCTTAACAAAATTTATTGAACCTTGACATGCATTGCATGTTTTTTTTCCATTTATATTTCAAGCTTGTGATGTTGTAAAGTGATAAAAAGATCATTACAATTCAAAAAATTATAGTAAAAAAATTAAACACTTGATCGCATAATTTCATATATATGTTTGATCATGGAATTGAATGCAGAAATGCAGATTGGTTGTCCTGGTAGATATGAAAAATCCTCCTATGTCTGTCTGCATAAATTCTTGGTTTCCTTCAGATTTAGAAAATGACTGCCAGAATCAAAATGGTAATTTTCAGTTTTCATTTTGTTTTGATTGACTTTCAGTTACCCGATTTCTTGTTTCATGCATTTCTAGATTACAGCATTTGCAATGATCATAATAATACCTACCTGGTTGCTGCCATGGACTATGCTCTTGAGCTTCCTTTTAGGCTCATCAGAACTCAACACCTGAAACAAGACATAATAATGAAGATAAATTCATTCATATATAGAATCACACATGTTTCGTACAAATTCTAGCAAAATTAGGAGAATATATAATCATAAAAATGATATTGTAACATGTTTAGTTCGTTTCATGATACATATCTTAGTTTGATTACCTGACTAATCATGAGATCAGCATCACTCCAATGGAAAGCAAATAACTAAGAATGCATCTCTCAACTCCTCAACAAGTTTTATTAAATAGAGTATCCGCGTCCGGCTCATTAGCGAAGAATGTGTATATATCATCCTCATACCCTTCTGATTTACTAATGTATTCTGCTGCTAATTTGCATTAGGGTGGACATTGTCTTTTGCCGAAAATCCCATTTGCCTTGCTGCTCTCATGAAAGAATGTAAATAGACAGAGATGAACAAATCAGGAAATGTTTTTAAGGATCTAATGTTTCAGTGTTAATTAGAGAAATTAATGAGGTTCATTTATGATAATATGCATATAGTAATTACCTACATAATGGGAGAACCTCTCTAGCTTCTCAACACGACCTGAGTCTGAGGATCTTCGTCGTGGAATGATCTTTTGATCCCTCAGCTTTCGAAAGCGATAATGCATCGCTGCAGCAATGATCAAGCCGAGGGAAGAGGCCACCAGGATCTGTGTGAACGTCGGTCTGCCATTGTTATCTGCAGAAAAATAAAATAAAATAAATAAATTGAGAGGTAAGGAATGAGAAGTGTCATAGTGGATTTGATGATTTTCAATATAAGCAAAGAAGAGGGTGACCAGTTTTGCTGTTTGATGCTTACCTTTCTGCATTTCTCAGAGTTACAGGAAAGTGAATTGTCTCTTTGATTTGATGGTTTTGTGATTGTGATGATGATCAGGAACATTCTAGCCATTGCTTTGCTTTTCTATTTGCATGTTAATCGTCATATTAGTCGTCATATTAGTTTGGACACTATAATAGTGACAAGTGGGTACATGGATTTCCAATAGGATACTAAATCATGCAGAGACACGTGTGATCAGTTGATGCGCTTCTAAAATGCATGGTATTATCCTTTCAGAAAAAAAAAATGCATGGTATTATCACGTCAACTTTATCAAATTTTTAATTAATTAACATTGAAAATCTTATGACACATAATTAGTATACTAGTATTGTGTGGTTAGGATTTGCTTTTCCTTTTAAATCACAACTTCATACGTAATTGAAGAACTCAAAAAAAAAAAAATACGTAATTGAAGAAAATAATTTTGTAAGATTATTATTACGATTTCTTTTTTTAAATGTTGGTCGACATTTCTTAACTAAAACACAATGCAATCATCGTCTAATGTGGTTCGATAATAAAAATTTTCATTTAGCTTGACAATGTCAAAAAATGTTCAAGATTCGAGTTACTATCATCGTAAATGGTATGTAAAAAAAAAACACAATACAAGCGATAAAAAGAATTTTACGATAGCAGTAAGTGTGTAAATTGACAACTGAGGTTAATTCACTTGGCCTGTTAATTATGGCTACATATTATATGACCATGACTGGCGTCGGTTTTATATGATGTATGCAAATCAAATTGACCAGAATTTGTTTAAATATTTGTTCAATAACGATTTAAAATACCATTAACTCATTCATCTTATTAATTATACAACTTTGTATCTTTAAAATCTGATAATAACTCTTATTTTTCCTAAGATTTGTATAACAAAGAGCAATTTCAAAACCTGAGCTATTCTTCTCTACGTTAATATAAAAGAATGGAATAAACCACATAATTAGATGGTCTCACACGTAACCCAACCCAAAGTAGAAACTCGGATCTTAGCTGCTTGGGTTTGCAATTACACTGCTTGTTGTCTTGTCTCTAATGGTTTTCAAAACCTCACTTCTCTTTTCTGTTTCTTCTTCAAAAACCGCCTCAAAAAGCAAATCCAATATAAATTTACACCTTCCAAACCCATATGTGGCACTTTGAATAATGGGGGTCATACGAATATTGCTCTTAAACTAAATGAAGAATATAATTGATGATCTTTGTAGAGATGGGTTAGTAGACAAACCCAAAGAATTGTTTTTGAAAATAAAGGGGAGTGTACTGTGTGTAATTGACCCCAATGGGGTTGTCTATAGTCTATACCTCCCTATGTAGGGTTGGACATTGCTACGAAGCTGTTTGTGGACATGCAGCAGCTTAACAATGCTTTTCCTATTTG
>QUWJ01000330.1:0-16482 GCA_003430845.1 Xanthoceras sorbifolium | reverse complement strand
ACTGAAGAAAGTAGAAGAGGAGTAATGCTTGATCTTTCAATAGTAGATGGCTCGGTTATAGTCTCAAAAGGGGATGCCATGAAACAAACCAATCTTGAACCCCAACCAATCATGAGTATTGGGCAGGCTGATTTGTCAAAGACTGGGAATTGAGAAACAATTTGGTATACCTACAACGAAAAGCCCATGAAGACACTGTTGTGGACAGGGGAACTTACCAAAGACTTGTTGGGAAACTGATCTATCTCTCACATACCCGGCCTCCAGCCTGATATAGCATATGCATTTAGTGTGGTAAGCCAATTTATGCATGATCCAAAATAAGTTCATCTTCAAGCAACGTATCAGATTTTATATTATTCAAAGGGAACCCCAGGGAAGGGAATATTGTTCAAGAGAGAAGAAAGATTAACGCTAGAAGCCTTTACCAATACAGACTATGCAGGGTCCATGAACGACAGGAGGTCAACATCTAGCTATTGTACCTGTCTTGGCGAAAATCTGGCTTCTTGAAGGAGTGAGAAACAAAATGTGGTGGCAAGATCTAGTGCAGAGGCTGAATTCAGGGCAATAGCACTAGGGATTCTGAAAATAATACTAGACGACATGAAAATAAAATGGGAAAAATCCTATTGAGACTCTACTGTGACAAAGTCGGCAATTAACATTGCTTATAATCCAGTGCAAGACGATCGTACTAAACACATTGAAGTTCATAAGACACTTCATAAAAGAGAAGCTAGATAGTGGACTGATCTGCACTCCATTCATACTTACGGGAGGTCAACTTGCAAATGTGCCAACCAAAGGGTTGAACAACACTGTATTCCATAATATTAGTGGCAAGCTGGGAATGGACAATGTCCACTCACCAGCTTGAGGGGAAGTGTGGAAAACATGTTTCCTAGTTTAGGAAATACATATTTGTGTGCTGTAAATAGTCTTTCATTAGAATAGGAGATTTTGGTAGTTAATGTACTCCCTGATTTGTGGGGATTTGATTTAAGATATTTTGTATTTTTCTGTTTTGCCTTTACTGTATCTTACTAGATGTATATAGCCTAGAGATGTATCAATAATAAGTAAGAAAGTGTAATTACTCAAATTCCCAACTCTTTATCTTAAGGCTTATAAATGAAGAGATAAAATAGATCTCATCTACAGGAAAAGTATAAAGAAAAAAGTAATCAAATTCCAAGTAAAAAACTAAATGCAACTCAAGAAGCAATTATCAATAGAAAATCTGTTGTTATTAATCCAGAAAAGAAGAGCAAACCTGTTGTCCAACGACATAAGATGGGATCATTGAACCTCCCCATGATTCAAAGCGGTAAACGTCTAAGTAATTCCTCTAATAAAACAAAAGTAATCTAAGTCAGATGCAAATTCAATATTATCAAACAAAAATCTAGATGCTTTTATAGAGATATGATGTACTTTCTGAAACCGAATACACTATGGCAACACTTTTAACAAACATTATCAAACACCAGAATGAGCATTATTCTATCAACCTATTCACTATCAAGTAAATGAATACAAGTAATCAAAGAACAATATATTTGCAGAGCCCAGGTGTTGTTAATTCAGTTCCTCAGTTTGAGGTTCAATAGGTTATTTATATAGTATTTATCAAAAGTGGAAGGTCACAATAATTTCATTTCCCTGTTAACACTAAATCCAGATGGTTATAGTAGTCTTTTTATTATGCTGTAGTTTCTAATAAGCCTGTGCAAAAGAATAAACTACAGCTCCGTTCTCAAATAATTTCACTGTTTTGTTAACAGAATAAAAAGTAAAATTTCATCAATTCAACTTTCAAAGTGTCTTTAACAACCTTATAAATCAGATTTGTGCAAAAGAATCTGGCATTACTCAGCATAGTTGAGGAAAGCAAAAACAACTTCCATGTTACCAACTCACCTTGCAGCTTAGCGGAACAGTCGAGTACATTTTAAGGCATTTAAGAGGAAACACCATAATCCCAAGTACCAAATAAGATTATCTTGATTTTTTTTCTGTGATCATAATTATACAAATATCATATTCAAGATACCAACATCTAGCCACCCATATTTACATGTAATTTTAGATACCCAAAAATACAGGAAAATCATAACCGATAGACAAAACAGAAAACACCTGAAAAACCTAAGTTGATAGAAGAGCCCATCAAAATATATGAAACCTAATAATATTTCATTGATTATGGATTCCCTAATACCCCCCTCCGACATGCAGGTCCAAACAAAGAATGAACCCGACATGTGGAGTAGAAGAACAAGGTAAAGAGGCATCTCAAAATGGCCACTAAGAGGCAGGTTTTGATACCATAATTAGATTATCACCCAAATCTTAAGCTACTTGAAAAAATATCAATCCTCAATTAGTTGATGACAGATTCCATAACAACATCCTCAGTGTATAGCAAAGAAATTTTGGATGGTTTAGAAGAACTCACAGCTAATATCCACTCTCCCAGATGCAGAAAATAGTTCACCAGCAACATCAATTTCAACAGTTGTTTCGGCTCCTACAGTGGCTGAGATACACATGCCAAAAATGGCGAACAACCAGCTCATACAATCTCTGTAACAAATGGAAGCAAATGCAGTTTTCAATGTAGATGATAAAAGATAAAACAAGTCTTTTCATGGGACCCAATCAAACTACCAACAACACAAAATCAATTCATAATAAAGATAATTTCTTTACATGGTGGTCTTGACTCCATCTGGATTCCCCCGAAGAAAACTTTGTTGGGTGAATGGGTGGATGGGCCTTGTCATCATGTCCACCACCACTAGGATTTCTCCATAACCCTGTCCCAGGATCCAACAACTGTTGTGCATATGATCCCCACACAGGATGCCCTTGTTGTTCTTGCACAATTGCCTACATCAAATCAAATTCCCAAAAACTATTTATTTGATCAAAAGGAAAGTAAAACCATTTATGTAAGTAATAACAGCCAATAAAGAAATGAAAGCAACATTACATCACCAAAAATCTGCTATAACATTAAATGATCACAAATGATAAAAATGGTTTTGATAAAAACAAGAGGCCTTAAAGTAGCTGTTAGAGATTACACATGCATGTGAAGCTTGAGGAAATAAGAAGGGAATGAATCTCACATTGAAAACATAAAAAAGTAAGAGAAGGGTATAAAATATCAGTGGATACTACAACCCAATAGGTTGTCTTTTAGGTTGTAAATATCCACTAATATATAAACTATTTCTCTTAAACAGAAAAATTTTACCAGCATGGAAATTTAACATGGTGTTAAAACCTCTAGATTAACATCAAGGGTCAAGCTCTACCAAACAACAACTCAAAAATAAACAAATCAAAGAAAACGGTGGCCAATAAAAGCCAATTTAGGCTCACATGTGAGGGGGAATGTTAGAAATCACACCCACAAGTAAGCTTGAGAAAATAATATGGGAACGAATCCCACATTGGAACATAAAGATGTAAGAGCATGGTATATATTAGTCGATGCCACAACCCAATAGACTAGTCTTTTGAGTAGTAAGGCTATCTACCAATATATAAATCACTTCTGATAAACATAAAATATTACAGTATGGACAATTAACAATAGCCATCTTTTGCAAGATGTTTCAACTTATTTTATTGGAATATTCTTAAGTCCAGTGCTTCTTCAGCAAAGGTGGACATTGAGAATCGAACTCATTTAAAATAACCCAACAGGTTAAGAAGGGAGTCCAAAGGAAGAGAGTAAAGACTTAAAATATTACGTAAAATTTAAGAATATATATATTGAATAAATAAACAAACAAATCTAGTTCTTGCTAAAGCTCAAATTTCACAACAAAAATAGAAAAGGTAAAAATCTTAACAGCCACATGAAAGCAGAGCGGTAAAGAATCTACTTGCCGTTTAGAAGTTCATGTCTAAATCATTTTCATTTCAATAAGCATTAAAAGAACAACAGTAGACCAAAGGAGATTAAAAACTTTCTCCAAATTGGTTCGATACAAAAAGCAATAAAATTCTCTTTGAACAAGAACCATATATAATGTCTTCTCCATTAAAAGTGCTTTTGTTGAACACATGTATATGACTGAGACACCATTTTGGTAGTGTCAATTGTAGATAAAACAAGTATGAAGAACAAAAGCATATGTAAAAATTTTAATGATCACTTCATTTGGGTGTGCGAAGTATGTGCTATTCAGATGTAGGTTCCTTTAGATTTATATAAGGGGGAAGATGAGGTTAGTAAGGGAAGAATGAAAAGATTATTATCAATCTACTTAATGAGTATAAAACTCATGTATAACACAAACATGTGGCAGATAATGTTATGAAGACCAAGATAAAGGGACTGCATAACTAGTGATGAAACAGCAAGATACTTCATATTGATCATATGATTAGCACTTTTATTGTCAAAACTATTGACACATTTAGTTAAAGAATACAAGCATATACAGTTTAAAAGCAAGTGATATCTCCAAGCAAAGACAATACCAAGTTAGAGACAAATGATAGTAGCAATAATATATCGAACAAAGACTTCAATTATTTCATTGTCATTTGGCTTAGTTTGAAGTTTGCATTTATTTTATCTTATGCGACAAAATAGAAGCACTGTGGTTACATCTAATTGTACACACAGTTACATACATATAAAGAAATTTAGGGTGTACATATGTAACCGTATAATCTCTAACCATCTATCTGTTTACATATTCTCTCTACTAACTTCTTTGTATTCATACTCTTACAAGCTCTCTAAGTTCTCTTCCTCTCAGGTTGCTGCAATCATACTCACTGACTCATGCTTCTTCGCCTCCTCTTATCTATTTCAACAGTTATTAATTTCAACCCATTGCACTCCAAATTACTGTTGATAGCAATAATACAAGTAGATATAGTAGTTGTGACCAAAAACATTATCTATTCATACAATAGGTACGAAGTTACCAACATGTAAATCAGTTCTAACTGAAAAGCAGTCAGTCTCTGTACGAGGATAACTGATGAAACCAGCTTGGTACAAATCTTCTGCCACCTACAAACAATCAAATGATATAAAAGAAGGAAAGAGAAAAGTGAGTTTCAAACTAAATCTGTGTTAAATATCCAAGCCAGAACCAAGTCACCAAAAAAAAGACGCATAAAATAAGGAAGTAAGTTTACATAGATTCGGAGCAGCTGAAACATATAGAACAAACAAAGGAGTAATAATTCTTTACATGTGCTTTTTTTCTTTTACTCTTGTATCTTTTGTTGGTCAACTTGAAAGTATGAGTCTAGCTTTATTACAAGCTTCAGTCTATAAATAATTTTAAGATTTTCCATTGTTAATCACCTTATAAAATTGCCAAGGTGTTGTTTTAATTATAATTTGTTTATTGTTTGTCCTCCATAGTCTGGCTATAACATTGTGTCAACTGCTGGTCCACTTTTTACTTATCTTTGATATTAATTAAACAGTGTTGTTTCGTTCCTCGTAAAAAAAAGGAAAAAGGAAAAACTAAATAAAGAAAAAAGATGAAATGATTCATAGTGGAGTAAATCACATAAGAACTTTAATAGAGCTTCCCTGTGCAATACCACTTTCATGTACCCAACTTCCAAGATATATTAAGCAGTTTCTAAAGTTCCAAGGAGAGCCAATCAGAATCAGTATATTCATAAGCAGCAGAGATCTATTATTAATCTCAAACAGCAAGGAGAGGAACTGAGTCTTCAGTATCTAAAGAAAAGACAACATAGAAATGGCAACGAAAGAATAAACGAGAGACAGGACCTATCTAACAAATAGCCTTCTGAATTAGTAGTCAATAAGGACTTCATGCACCCACTTCTGAGTGCTAAAAAATAAGGCATAAAGCCACCGTAAAGTAAAAAAGGAGTAAGATTTTAATGGGTCTGGTGATGGGTATTATTCTTTAGAAAACATAAATGATAGACTTGTGCAGACAAAAGCATGTATATACAAACACACTTCCATAAATTTCCTTAATTGCAAGTCATAAAACTTCTGATACTCAATTCTAATTCTTAAGAACTGGAACAAAACTGAAATGTCAATCATGTATGAATTAACCTTGTCAGTTATCTTAATTTCAATTTTATCAACAGATTCATAATTTATTTTTCCAGAACAAAAGCAATGAAATCAGAGGGAGGTGAAAAGTTTTCCAATGATCATGTGATGCATTTAGATTTGAGCAGTTTTTAAAGAATATATTGAATTATAAAAGCATAAGCACAAATCGGACAAAAAGATAATGCGAGTCCCACCTTCATGGTGTGTTCAGAACTCATCCGGAAATATCGCGAAGCACGTTTCTCAAGCTCAATGGTACTCAAAGGATATGGAGGATACTTCAATTTCTCCTGTTGTCTAACCTTTGTGACCTACAACAGATAGAAGCATAAAATCTTGAATATCTTGAGCAAGCTAGACTTCTCAATTAACATTAGTCTCAATAACAAATTTTCAGTTTGACTCACAGTTGCAGTGGGTTCCTGAACACACATTTCATAAATTATAACTGCACAAGTGTAATCAAACAGATGTCCACGCCTGCAAAGTTTATGTTGAGTTTTAACCATGTAACTACCGGACCTGAAAAGGAACAATACAATGCACAGAGTACTCAGAGTTTACATCCAATTGAAAGTAGCAATGCCTTCATCTGATCTGTGAGAACAGTTAATCGTCCAAAACTCTTCTGGCTCATGTGCTTGTATCTCCCAATACCGTTCCACAACAAAACCAAGTGTAGGAAACTACAGTATGGAAGGAGGTATAATGAAAATGAAAAATGGATATAAACACTGGACATGCTGCTATAACTGTCACCATACCTGGCAAGGACCATAACTAAGAACAAGATTTCTGTCATCAGTAGCAGAATCAATATGAAACCTATCTCTCAAAAGCATAGTCTGGAACCTGGTGAAAGAAGCACCAATTCGAAGATCTATTTCCTGTGAAACTTCAGAAACTTAAATTCATTTCTATAAGAAAGAACTAATAAATAAACAGATAGCTTACAGTTCTACTAACAGTGAAATCTTAGAATAACAACCAACTGCAGACAAAAGGTAAATTAATTGAGCGGCATGTTTGCAAAGAGTATTTAGCAAATGCATATGCAAAGAAACCATTACAGTCTTTTTGGCTCCAATGTACATAAATTCTAAAGTGCAGATGTCCAATCCATATGTAAGAAGTTCAGGAAAAAAAAAAAAACTCATTTTTTCTGCATCCAGTGGCTGACATTAGTCTGCAACAGAGGAAAACTCCATACGTAAAGTACATAGGAGTAAAAATTTTAAATTACTCTTGTCATTTACTTTTTATAGAATAATCAATTATAGGAAAAACAAATGGAAGCTTTTCTGTTCTCCGAATGCTTTCTACGCAACAAATTTCAAGGACAAAAAGAAATTAGTTATTATTTCTCAAAATGATGCACAAAATTAAAGTTATATTACATGCATTTCCAATCCATGAAGGGTATTTAATTCAACATTAAATTTTAACTTTTTATAAAATTGGGGTAGGCGTTAGTGGTCAAAAGAACAATGCTGTGGTGCTATGTCATAAACTTTTACACTAGATAGATGTATGTATATCTATATATATATATATATATGTATGTATGTATTACACACACACATAAAATTGTAAACTAAATTTATTGTAACATAACAAAACTGATTGACTTCTGCCTGCACGAGTAAACTACTCACTTGCCTAGCATCTACAGCATCAGCAAACCACTGATTAGGATCAACAAGATTCTGCACGGCTTGATGAATTTCCCTGTCATTTTCAAAACATAACATCAAAGAAGCTGAACTTAGAACCAATACAGAAATTGCGTTAAACAATTTCAGCCTTGAAAAAACCTGTCAATCAATGCAGAAAAACGAGCCCTCCGTATAACAAGATGATGGTTTACTGCTCTACAAACTTCAATCACTTCAAACGCAATGTTCTCTCCTTCTCTATCACAATCAAGCCACAAAACCAGCCATTGGCACCTCCTAGCTTCCTCCTCTAGAGTCCTCTTGATATCCTTCTTGTCCTATAACATTAAAACCCCAATAAAATTGATAGTTCAGAAATTAACAACACACAAACAGCAGAAGACACACAGCACTAGAAAATCAACAACATTAAATGGGTCAGTCTACTCAGAATTTTGCATATTGGTTCAATACAGTTACTAGCGGTTATGAGAGAGCCCAATAGAAGAAGTACCTCTGGAACAAATTTGCGAACAGAGGCTTGGTAGAGGTCGGCGGGATCACACGAGTGCCACTTGCGGTAGCGGTCCTCAAATTCAAGCTCCATCAAGTGTCCGATGACAGAGGTCATGAGCATGTGGCAGGGCTGCCCTCGAATCGCGTAATTGAACTCGAATATCTTGTTGTAGCGCGACCGCCCCTCCCGCACGCGAAGCCCTTGGTTTCGCGAGAGTATGGCAGCCACCGACTTCGCCACTGAAGGTTTCTCCGCCACGTTTAGGACGTTGATTGTACGGCCTGCGCCGGCCATTGCTGTCTGAGTTGAGAAGGTTTTTTGTTTGTTTGAAAATGCGGGGTTTTGTGATTTTGTTGAGGGAGGGATTTTCCCGCCGTTTTCAGGCTAGCTTGGGTCGGGTCGGGTCGGTATCCCATACTACTCAAGTACTCATGTCCTTGTACGATCAAGTTTGGTACGACTTTTCTATACACCAAAGAATTTTTTTTTTTTTTTTTTTTTTTTAAAAAGAGCAATGTTAGATATTGTCGCTCTAGTCGAAATACAGATAGTAGATCAATTAGTAAATAAATTTATATAACAAGTGAGATAAATCAATATTAATTATAAATTTATTTATTAATTGACACTACAGATATTGTATCTGCTGTTATAATTAAAGAGTTAGAATTTGAGATTAAATATTTAACATTAATTTTATTTTTTTTATGTTAGAAGTTGTTTTTAGTTGTTTGGTATCGATTTAAAAAGTACTTTTAAACAAGCTTTTTATATGTTTATTAGGCGAAATTCAAATTTTTGGCTTTTTTAGAAAGCTATTGTGAGTTTTTTTTTAAAATGTCTCAAATATTATTATTATAAATATGGTAAAATTTATTTAAAAATTTAAAATAAATATTAAAATATTAAAATTAAAAAAATCTTTAAAATAATATCATATATTAAAAAAAATTAAATACTTATAAAACTCAAAATTTAATAATTTAATACATTCAAGATTGTATATATATATTACAGTTTTATTATTATATTTTATTTTTATAATATATAATAATATATGTATACTATATAATATACTCTAAAATATGTACATATAATTTTTTAATTTTTTTAAGTAAATTTTGAATTTTATAATTATTCAATCTTGAATTTTATTTTATTTTTAATAAATGATGGCACTTTTAATATTTTTTAATTTTTATAATATACTTATATTTATTTTAATTTGTAATGAATTATATTATATTTATTTTTATTTAATTATTTTTATGAATTTTTTAAAAAATATATAAGTTTTGTTATAACACGTCAAATTTTTATTGGATTATACAAATAAATAAAATTGTTAAAATGTAAAAAGTTTGAAGGTAAAAGAATAATTATAATTTAGTAATTTAATTAAAAAAAATGATAAAACGGTCAATTTATACTTTCTATCAAGTTTAACCGTCAAAATTTTAGTTTAAAGACTAAACTGATGTATTTAGAAAAATTAAAGACTATGTGAATTAAAAAAGTAAAAATGGTCAAAAGGTGATATTTATAAAGAAATTAGAAATCAAATTGATAATTATTCAAAATATTAAGTTGTAGTTTAAGGGGTTTTGTTTTTTCCACTTATAACTTAATAGGTATGAATTGAACCTATTAAGTTATTTTTATTTATTTTTTTAAGTAAAAAAAAAACAACTTTTAAAAAAAATAAAAAATCCTGATTTTTCACTTAATTGCAAATCATTTAGATATATTTAAAATATTTTATTCCAAAACTTAGATTCAGTTTTATTTAATCTTATATCATACAATTTTATTTCTTTTCACAAACGGCTTTATAAAAAAAAATCATAATCATTTCTCATGCTCAAAACTTCTTGGAATCAAAAGATTGAAATATCTCCGAGCAAAATTGTAATAAGAATTATTTATTTATTTTATTTATCGAATTACTTGTGCTCCATATAATTTTATTATTTGTAAAATAAAAAATTATAACTTTATTTGTGATACATCGGGTTTTTTACTTATTGGTGTAGCTTCTCATTCAATTATTTTTCTTATTATAGATTGTAGTTCTTTGTTTTTTTTGTATTATGATAATTTGTTTTAGGGAAATTTGCAATAATGTTACATAAAGCATAAGCTCTATTCCGGTTAAAAATAACAGCTTATTATAATAATAAAAAAAACGAGTAGCTTATTAAAAACTTATTGCAATATGATGATGAGGAACTTCAATTGGATGATGATAACGCCAATCAAAATCAAACACCAAACAGTAGTAACAATGAATTTAGAAAATCAGATTAAGTGTTTATGCAATAACTTGGAGACCAAATTGCAAATCAACTTTTATAAATATTTAATTTATTTTATTTAATCTTACTGATAAATATATTTTAATCTAAAGATTCAAACATTTGTATTGCTATAGTAGTAAACTAGATACATTTATATTATTGAAAGAAGAAAAATCTTTCAATTTAAAACCCTTTCTTTGGAACAATTTTAGGAATCCGGCCATGAGGTAAGTATGAATCATAGTTCAAATACTTAGTGATCTATTTCATATATTCCGTGCTCCAGATACTAGAATGAGTATCCGACGGGGTAAACCATCTGTATCAAGAAGACAGACCCATTCTCTGTACTCTCAATAGGATCAATTATAACAAGTCACACACTCATATTCCGGAAATACAGAAACAAAAAAAAAATTGCGGTCGAACTACCAAAAAAAAATAAGCTAAAATAAAAAGCCGAGACCTAAATGCTTTGGTATTTGTATTTAAAAGCTAGTATTTTGTGGTTCTTATGAATCTAATTCAGTGAAATTCCGTCCAGTAAAACGGAAGAATTATAAATCTCCAAAATAATAGATAGGAATACCGCAAACAGGGCCACTGCGACAGCTATCAAAGGAGTAGTTTTCCATCTAGGAGCTACTTTACCATATTTTGAATTCAATGGTTTCAATCAAGCTTCTATACCTTGTCGCCTTTGAGCGGAACTAAAACTACCCCCAACGGCATAACCTTTGTAACTTTATGGTATACCTATAGATTAGCTAGTTCCTATTTGGAAGGCTGCAACTTCTTAACTGCCATAGTCTCTACCCCTGCTAATAGTTTAAAATATTCTTTGTTGTTACTATGGGTCCTGAAGCATTAGGAGATTTTAGTCGTTGGTGTCAATTATGTGGTCTTTGGACTTTTGTTGCTCTCCACGGTTCTTTTGGATTAATAGATTTCATGTTACGTCAATTTAAACTTGCTCGATCTGTTCAATTGCGACTTTATAATACAATAGTATTCTCCGCTCCAATTTTTGCTTTTGTTTATGTATTCCTTCCACTAGGTCAGTTATAATTATGGCTGAATGAAATGATTATCCTACAATTTGAGACTTTATATATATCTCGGTCTCGGCTCCTAAAATAAAAATCACTTTTATATATAATTATTTATTATATTTTTATCGTGAATAAAATCTTATTAATATATATATAAAAGTATTTTAGAATTTATTAAATTATTTAGTTTTAGTTATTTGTATCACAACAAATAAAAATATATAATAATATAGTAATAAGAGTATAAATATTAAATTATTTGTTTTAAGATATTTTTATTTTTAAAAAATAAATAAGCTGATACTATATTTAATGATTTAAAAAGAAAAAATAAATATATCATTTATATTTTAAATTTTAATCCCCATTCTATTTTAAATAAAATTTAAAAGTATTTATTTTTAAGAAGAAAAAAAAATGCCACAATTAAAAATACGGTTTTGTTACCGTATAACCAAATATTATAGCATTTTATTACCATTTGTCCTATCATAGAAGACAGAACAGGAGGGTGGCCCACCCAGCATGTACCACATGAAGTTGGACTTGGAGGATAATCGTGAGAAGTAAACAGAGTGAATGAGAGAGAATAATGGTGGAGAGAGAGTTTGGACTTTTGGCTTCTTCTTTAAGCTGAATTGAGAATTCAAAATTGGTTGGCTGTCAAAGCTCAAAGGAAACTAGATTGGACCCCATATACGAAAATCATACATTGATAATTCCAAAGCTATTATTATTCTTTTTCTTAATTTCTACATAAAAAATAAAGGTAGCAAAACAGTCACCGGCTTCAATCTCAGTTCTCATTAATCTTTCTTTGCCTTTCCATGTTTGTTAGATGCAAGAATTTGAGGTGAGAAGTCAAGGATTTGATTTCAGTTTCTGGGGTTCGAATCTCTTTTCTTTCTTGTTTATCGATTTGAAAAAACTTGTGTTTCATTTCTTATGCCCTTTTATACGTTACTTGTTGATTCTTCTAATTGTTGTATTTCTTGCTGAATTTTATGGTATGTATCACTGAGAAGTTGACAAGAGTATATAGATTTGTGGGGCTCAATTTTTGGAATTCTTGTAGATAATAAGTGCAATTGTTATGTTGTCTGAATTTTGTGGTTCGAGCTTGCTTGCAACTCTGCCTGATGACATATTTGCAATTATATCGCGGTCTTTGTCGCCAAAGGACTTGTGTAATCTTAGTTTATGCTGCAAGAGTCTGTGTGCAGTTGTGGCCTCTGAAAAGGTTTGGCTATGTCAATGTGATATAGTTGGAATAGTGCCTCATGGGGACCTTGTTGAATGGAGGAAGGGCGTGTCCTCTTATAAGGCACTTTGCCGCTTCCTCATCAGTGTTAAGCCGTTAATTGGTATATGGGTACACCAGAATCCCGAGCTGGGCAATGTAGTTTACGTCATGCCTGGTTTTGTTTCTGTTGTTGGGTGCCGAATAATACCACAAGAGCTTGGCCCATTAGGCATTGAGGATGGTCCCATTTTATGGGCACCAGTGTTCGAAATTATTGGTGATATTCATGGGTCTACCACGTTTTTTCTACATGGAAGGGAGAAGGGGTCTGACTACTTTTATCCTGGTTCAGTGAAGGGAGTTGAAAGGAATTGCAATGTGCTACTGCTTGAGGTTGACCCTAAGCAACAAAATCATCAGTGTAAATTGTTGCAGAGTAAGAGCTTTGTCCATTATTCAGAGAAAGAGATATCTAGGAAGGTTTGTAGGTCAAATAGTGGATTGTCAAGATCACAGAGGTTGATAGGTCAGAATGAGGCTTCGGTGCCTTTCAGCAAGTTGGCTTTCAGTGACAGAAGAAAATTGCTTGAGATTGTGACCAACCAAGTTTGCCTAAAGGTGCCTGATTTGGCAAGTGGACCCCTATTTCCTCAGTTGAGGGATGATATGGAAAATCTTCAGAAAGATATGGTGCTTTTGTTGGAACGAAGATCACTGCTTCTGCACATCTACAAGTTTGGCAGAGATTACACTGATTGGAAGGAAGGTCCCAAACTGTCTTCTGATCCTACTCAATTGGAATTGAGTGAGATCAGAAAGAGTATTGATCGTACAAGTGGTTGTCATAGCTTTCTCAATGGGGATCGTGGTCACACACACAGCACCAAGTCAAGAACTCTTGGTGGGTATTTTAGGGATAGCTTTAGACAGATTTTAGGGAGGTCTAGTTCAATTAATGATTCAAAAAACTGTTCTTCAGGCAGTGAGAATAGGCACGCACAACTTCAGGAATTTCTCAAGTCAGGGGATACGGTAGGGCTGACATTACATGCCTCCAATATGAAATTATCTTCTTATCGAGCATGGCCAAACATGCATGACAGTCGATTTGCCCTTTACAAGTTGCCCATGCAGCCACCAAGAGCTGACCAAGAGTATGCTGGTTTGTGGGGAGGGACTTTTGGTTGGCCGCCTGGAAGGCCTACTGAGGACAAGCCTGGAAAAGCTCTGTTCTTGCTTTTGCTCTCTTATGAGGAGTCCCAGGGGCAACGACGTCTCATAGCAACCAAAATATTGGAAGGCACTCACTATGTTCTGCATCCAAATGGCTCAGCAATGTTTATAGTGAATTTTGACGAACCTTCACTTGAGCCATTTCCTTGGGATACTGATGCAGATTCCCTTCCTGTGAATGTGAAACATGCTTATATGGGAGAGGGTATTGCTAATGGGTATGGCTTCAGATATCCTGGCTCAAAGCCTGGTTCTCTCTTTGTAACTCAAAATGATCTTCTTGCATTCATTTGGAAGGAGTCTAGGGCTGTCTTGACCTTGCAGAGACTTAACTTGCAAGAACTTTTGAAGAAAGGTGACCGAGTCCCTGCTTTACCACCAATAGCCAACTTTTCATATTTGACCAAGTCCTACTCAAATGTTTTTGCTGGCTTTGCAAACACTTCACCAAGGTTAGCTTTTCTCAGTGTCCCCTCTCTCTTTCTCTTACTTTCAAGGTTTCATTGAGGTAATTTCTTTTTGCATATCCCCTTTGATTTTTCTTTCATGCTTAAGTTCTTACAGTTGTATTCAAATTGAGTTTTATGCTAATCCACAAAATGTAAAACCTATTTTCTTGGTGGTTGTTTAGAGCTTAACTTACTGCCAGGCCCTACCTAGAAGTTTAAACTATTGGTTCAATGGTTTTTCTACATGATATTCTAGCCTATTTAATCAAGAGGTCTTGTCCTCAAATCTTGAAAATCCCTTGATTCTATTTATTAAACTATATGGATCCACAATGTTTATTAATTAAGTTCCGCCTTATACATGAGTGGACATGCTAGAGCTAACATACTGTTATTAGGCCTTATTCAGAAGCAGCTTTTGGGTTTGATGTTGTTCAGCAGTGATTACTCTTGACACTAATATATTTCCAAACATTTATCATGTGGACATTTTGTGGAAAAGACCTAAGACATTAATCTTGAGGAGTCGTTAATCTTGTTCTTGTGGCGTATGAGAACCAGATTTTTGTCATATATGTATTTATATACATATATACATATTCCTATAGTGTGTATGCTTCTAAAATGACTAAAGCTTGATATACCTCAATCAGATTAAGGGTGGTTCATTTAGGCAATTAACTGGCAGCGTAATCCTCTGTGATAGAGATATGGACTTTATACTTGATACAGTGAATAAATTTTCTGTGATGTGTACATTTTTATATACATTACATGAGTCTATTGGATGAATATACATGTATTTGGTGTACCTAAACAAATGGACTGCTAAAATTAATTTGAGCAAACCATCTAAAATTTGAAATTTATTCTGTCACATACCAAGCGTACTCGTCCCCTTGAATCTGTGTTTGAGTTGTAGTTCATTGAACTTGAATTCTACCAGTTGGTTTCTTTCTGATTAATACCATGCTGCTGATCTGAATGGTATGTCACTTGAGTTGTAGCTTGTTGATGTGAATTCTACCAGTTGATTTTTTTTTTTTTTTTTTTTTTTGTGTCTGATTAATACATACTGTTTGTCTGACTGGGATGTCACTTCTTTTTCTTTGAATTGCTTAATGTATTAGCCGCTTAGTTGAAGTCTATGATCTTATTGACAGGCAAAAAGATGCTTAGGACATTTACAGGGATTCAAACTACAGTTAATAATTGTTGCTCCACTATGAGTTCAATTTCTTATGTAAAGCTTAGGCTTGTAGCTGCTGGTGATGGTTCAAGGTATTGAAATTGAATGCCATTTCGTCCTCGCATAGGACATAAGATCCTTTATCATAGGCATAACGAGATCTGAGGTTATCTCCTTGTATTTGTATTCGATACAACATTTCAGGTGCGATTTAGATCCTACTTATGAGAATAAATTCTAGAAATAAGTATTTGTTTTAAAAGTATAGCAACAGCAAGCCAGTGTGGTATTTAACTAAAGCAAGAAGAAAAAGTAAGAGATTTAGCGAAGTTTCTGTATGCGTTTGGATTGATGAATTCGGAAACAAAGTTCCTGTCCCAATTTCAATTGTGTTTCGTATTATGCCCACCCCCTCTCTCTCAATTTACAATACACCATATGTCAATCGGTGTATATTGTGCATGCATATCACGTGGTTTGTTGTGAGAATCAAAATTTTTCTCAGTGAGATTTATGTTCTTATCTATTATGTTGATGTTCATGAACCAGCCTATATTGAACAAGAAATGTTGGACCAGTCCCTTATCTTCACATGATAAAATTCAGGTATGATGCAGTTTTAGCCTGTAATTTGGAGATAAAAAGAAAAAAAGTCAATGAAGCGAAACAAAGTTGTTATATTCTTATAATAAATGTCATGTTATAATAATTAATAAGGTTATCATTATCATTAATGATTAGTAAAAGGTTGAGAGC
>QUWJ01001504.1:0-27958 GCA_003430845.1 Xanthoceras sorbifolium | reverse complement strand
TATAGCGACCAGATACTTTGGTCTCAACACAGTATTTATAGAGACAGTTAAAAATTGGTCCCCATATGTCACTTATAGAGACCAACTTTGTTTGGTCTCAACACAGAACCTATAGGGATGGTTAAAATTAGTCCTAATATATCGCATATAGGGACCAAACTAGTTTAGTTGTAACACAACACCTATAGGGACGATTAAAATTAGTCCCAATATATCGCATATAGGGACCAAAATGGTTAGGTCTCAACACAGAACCTAGAGGGACGGTTAAAAATTGGTCCCTCTACAATACATATAGCGAGCAAACAATGTTGCGTCTCTTTACAATACCTATAGGGACGGTTAAAATTAGTCTCAATATATCGCATATAGGGACGAAAATAGTTTCGTTGCAACCCAACACCTATAGGGACGGTTAGAAATTGGTCCCTCTATAATACATATAGCGAGTAAATGATTTTCGTCTCTATACAATACCTATAGGGACGGTTACAATTAGTCCCAATATGTCGCATATAGGGACCAAATATGTTTAGTTGCAACAGAACACTTATAGGGACGGATAAAAATTGGTCCCTATACAATACATATAGCGAGCAAACAGTTTTCCGTCTCTATACAATACCTATAGGGACGGTTAAAGTTAGTCCCAATATATCGCATATAGAGACCAAAAATAATTGGTCCTAATGCATCATCTATAGGGACCAAAAATTCGTCCCAATAAACGTTTTATAAGGATGAAAAGTTTTTGGTCCCTATATTTCAAGATCTGTAGATTCGTCGCTATCGCGTTTTTATTGAGACCAATTTTAGTTTTGGTCCCAAAACATATATTGCGACCCACCTATTGGGACCGAATTAGGGACGAATATTTTTCAGTCCCTAGATGCTGTAGTGACCAGTTTCTTACTATAGGGACCATAAATGTTGGTCCCAACAGGCCTAATTGAGCTTGTTGAATACATATAGCGAGTAAATGACCCACCTTGTTGAATATATCAGTCAATTGAGCTTCAAACTTGTCAAGAGTTTCCTCAGATGGAGGCCGCTCTTGGTTGAGGTCGGTCACCACTTCATCAATCTTGATATCAGGCACTTCAGATTTCACCTCCTCAAGGAACACATAATTGAGTGAACTTTTACCGGATCTTTCCATTTTGGTTGCCAAAGTTGTGACATATTCATTCAAGTATTCTACTTTGGTCAATACTTCAAACGTACTTGGCGGCTCTTAATTTTTTCAGACTAGCTAAACACCCACAAGAGAAGACTATAGGGATTGGCTTCTGAAAAATGGGGCCTCTGCAAATCGATGCTCGAATTCTCCAATTTGTTGACATAAACTAGAAAGACACGACCGTTGCATTTCACGGAGTGTCTTCTCAATCTCTACACATGCAGTGTTGGAATGAATTGGGCCTTCAAATGGATTAGGCCTTCAAATAGTTTGGGTTTAAAACAAGTTTATATTTCAACAAACAATTCATTTATAGCTGACAGTTCCAGTTATTGATGAGATAATTGTTTGCTCTACTTCAACCTTATACAATGTACATTTCCTGATAACATTGATCCATATATTATTCGGCAACTTCAATAATTGTTTGGTTTCCATTACGTATCTTCATATTACTATGATTAATTAAAGAAAATAAAATGAATTGTCAAATCCATTTAAAACCAATAAGTGTTTAATGACTGAACATTTTTGGCAGAGAGGGACAGAGAGCAGAGATTAACTTAAACAATAAACAACTGTGTAGAAACCACCACATATAAAACTAACAAATAGCCACATAAACTATTATTCAAGCCCCTGATCTAAAACCCTATTTCGTCATTGATTTCAAACATTGACTTTCACATACTCTTCTTTCTTGACACTCACAGTCTCAGCTTGCTTCTCCTCAGTCTTTGGAGTTTGAATAACTCCTACTTGAGCATCGTCTTCGTGGGTGGTGGTGATTTGTGGCTTGACATCTTCTTCTTTCTTTGGAGGAGTCATCACAGGAATTGTTTCCTTATCAGGTATTGTTGAAACACATGAACTTGGCACATAGCTCCTTGAACCACAGCAACTTTCTTTCCATTTTCTGCTTCTTTATTAGTTCTATTCCTCCTTGAAGATTGATGAAAAAGAAAGGAGAAATACATGAGTATTTATACAAGTATAAGAGGCTGTTTAGATTCATTTTCATTTAAAGTTTGTGTTTATTTGTGGGATGAATCTTCAAATAAGTGCCATGTACCTTGCAAGTGCATGAATCAAATTAAAACATACTTGTGTCTTGGCTTGGAAATTGAGGTCCCCAATTTCATTTTTTGTTTTTTAAGTTCAAAAGGTTTTAGCTTTTTAGATATGTAGAGGCTGAAAAATACGAGTGGATGTGCAATTTAATAAATAGTAATAAAATTGGCGTACTTAGTCAGAAAAATATGCATGACTTTACTATGTGTAGTCTCCAACCAATATATTGGTTTCTAAGAAATTTTTACTTGCTTTGTTCTATTCACAAACGTTATTCTAAAGTACAAAAAATATAGTAAGAGACAATAATTATATGAATAAATTGACATGTCTCATAACTGATAACGTGGTTCTGTTAAGTTAGTTATACCAACAGATTAAAATATTATTATTGAATGGGCAATACTTTTGTATGATAATTACAAGAAATTGAAAGAACAAACTTTAATTCTTGTCATTCACTGCCAAGAGCAATTAAAAACAAAATTGGTATCTCTAAAAAAAAAAACAGATAGATACATAGAAAATATCCCTTCTCAGAAAACTATGCAGACATGATACCACAATTACAATTAATTCTAAACCCAAATAAGATCAATTATAGCAAACGACTTAAATCAATTAAATAATAGATGTGTAGGGATATCTCTTTCTATCATATTAATAGATGTATTCATTTCTCTCAATATATTTTTTTCGAAGTGTTTTAATTCATTTTAAACAACGTTATAAATAATTTATAACTGATCATGTGAGACTATGTAGTCTCAGATTACTTATCATATCACTTTAGCTTCAATTGTAAAAAGAAATAAATTAATATTAAAATATTTGAATAAATTGGAGAAGCTTTTAGTTTGAAGAAATCCCGAAGCCAAGCCAGAACAAACAAAGCCATTAAAGCCACTCATGGAGTCATGATCTAATTCCTAAGATTCTCTCTCTCTCTCTCTCTCTCTCTCTATAGTCATAATCCATTTCTTGGTGAGAAAAATAGAACTTCATTGGAAAAATCGTTTGTGTGCGCCGTCACAACTTTAGAAAAAAATCCATCTGAGAACAAAATTCTCTCGACTTTAACGGGAAAATAACTAACCAACTAACTAAAAACCTTTTTTCCTAGGATTCTCTCACTCATCCATGCTCTCTATAAATACCACACAAAATCATGCAACTTGCCTTCAACAAAATTCACAATCTATATTTCTCTCTCTCTCTCTCCTCTCTCTCTCTCTCTCACGCACACAGACACTCACTCTTCTACAGCCACAAAAACAGAAGAGAAGTGAGAAATTTAAGATCGCCCCAAGACCAAGTAAATGGCGAGTAGAGCAGCAGAGATTGTGCTTGGGTGTGTCTTCAATGGAAGTTTGTCACTGCATGACTTGAATATTGAGCGGAAGGCCATATCACAAAAACTGCAGCTGTGCTCTTCATGATTTGAAGGGTGTTTGTTCAAATACATGTTCCAAGAAGAACAGTTTATCGTTCCACAAGAAACAGGCACGGAGTAGTGAAAATCAATATTCCTTGTCTTTATCATCTTCCAAAGTTTCTTCTCAATGACTTTTCGATTCGAATCCACAGAGAAGTGGCTGACCAGGTTTTGGTCAATGGATGATGGAAATTCATCGTTAAATTCCTAAGGTTAGGAACATTAATTCATCATGTAATTATCATTTTTACTTTCTATACATAAATTCTCTTTCAGGGAACACCTCATTCTAGCTATACATATGTATGTGTGTATACAGGGCCGGCCCTGGGCCGGGGCGCAAGGGGCGACGCCCAGGGCCCCAAGCCCAAGGAGGGCCCAATATCTTATATATTGTTATACATATAAAAATAAAACATTGTTATTATATTTGGCTCATATTAATTTTTTTCAACAATAGCCCCTCTAGTTCAGTGGTTGAGTGTCAGTCTTCTAAATTAAGGTTTTCAACTTTGGCATGGAGACAATTTTATTTATTTTTCAAAAAAAAAAAAATTTATTTTTGTTTTTATATTATTATTCCACTAAGCACCACATATTAGGCCCATCACTAATTTTATTAAACTCATAAAAAAATTTAAACTATTTTCTACTATGAGATTTGTGTTAAATTGGGCCCATCAAAATATAATATTTTGCTACAAGTAATCTAACAATATATTGCTACAGTACGTCCTGAGCCTCCAAAAGGTCAGGGCGGCCTGTGTGTATATATACATATACATAAATATATTGCTTGCTGTTAGTATGTATATATTATTGCTTGCCTTTGATTAGCATACTGAAACTGCATACAATTGTCATCTATTTACCAAATTAATTAAGTTGAGTTCATGAGCCCAATATATTAATCCTTTCATTCATGTACAGTTTGCCATTTATCCTAAGAACAGAGAGAAAGATTTATATGTACAGTTTAGTAAGAATTTAAACAATTTAACTGTCGTTACAAAAAACCGTTATTCATTTTGGGCTTTAAAAGAACAAGGAATACTTAAAAATTCACAATTTTTTAGCAGTAACACTTATCTTTACTTTTCTATTTTTCTTCTTCTATTTTTTTTTTCTTTTTGTTATGCCAATAATTTTCTGCCCAATGTAGATATTAGGACATGGTCATTCAATGTGTGAGTACAAATGGGAACTTAACTCAGTTTCTTTCAATATAAAAAAATTACACTTGATGTCTTTCACAGTTATCTTGGAGGGTATTAACTCATACTTTATATATAACAGTAATTATTTTTCTTTTAGCCACTGTTGAGTGAGAAAATGATGCTCCCAATTAATAATTAAGTTTTGTCATTTTTGTTTATACCCTTTTTGTTGTAGAAAGTGATTTACAATGTAAACATGCTTAAGTTTCATAATTAATTTATAAACATAAAAAAAAAAAAAAAACAACTATATATATTAATTTAATGGTGACTTTGATAACAAGATCAGATGTGACCTAAGTCTAAAATTAACGACCTTAGATTTTAACAGCCACCTACTCCTCACAAAATAATAAATAATAAACTGGGTAGTATATAAAAAAATATATTAATCTGTCAAAGAAACTACATGCATATACAACCCGCATTGTTCACTACAATTTCCGAATTTTCTTATCTTCAATTTGTGTAAGTGTCCGTCTCTCTTGACCATCTGATCTCTCTCTTGTCATGAACTATATATTGCTAAATAGATGCTCAACTGAGATCAAAATATGACAAAGCCATGACATTGATAAAAAAAAAAAATTCGAAGCGGATGTTAATCAATTTTTACTCATGCATGATATTAACTTTAGTTTCACTCTTCCTTCCATTTCTAGGTTCTTGTGCCTAAAAGTTATGCAACATGATAACTTTAAAAAAAAAAAAAAAACCTTTAACATGGAAATAGGAACCATGAAACAACATTCACGAAACCATGCATCAAACTTTATTCATCAAAATAACATCAAAAATTACGAAATTATTTGATCTCAAAGTTGTTTCTCTTCTAGGCCTTGGAAGGTAATGGAGAATTGAACACAGAAGTAGTTCAACTTGCTTTCCACCTTGTTGAATATATCAGTCAATTGAGCTTCAAACTTGGCAAGAGTTTCCTCAGATGGAGGCGGCTCTTGGTTAAGGTAGGTCACCACTTCATCAATCTTGGTCATGAGATCAGACCCTTCAGCTCTCACCTCCTCAAAGGAACACAAAATTGAGTGAACTTTCCCCGGATCTTCCATTTTGGTAGCCAAAGTTGTCACATATCCTTTAAAGTATTCCAGCTTGGGCAATACTTCCGATATATTAACAAGAAAGAAAGAAGAAACTGAGCAAAGTTTCCCATACAATACTTGTTCATTCCATGGCGGCTCTTAATTGACTAAACACCCACAAGAGAAGACTATAAATACAAATACATAAAAGGCTATAGGGGTTGGCTTGTGAAAATTTTCTTTCGAGCCTCTTCAATGCCATTCTCGAATTCTTCAATTTGTTGACAGAAACTAGAAAGACACGACCGTTGCGTGTCACCAAGTGTCCTCCTCAATCTCTACATATTCAGTGGATGCATTGGATTGGAGAAATTTCGTATGGGTACGGGGCAGTATTAACTTCATGAGAAAATCTTCGATGCACCCTTGGGTACCAATCAGCATATATACGGAGTCACTCAAGTTTTAACATGTGTCAAAATAAATATTAAAAAATAGATTAATAAAAAAGAGAGAAAAAAATTGTCAGAGGAAATGACAAAAAACTGAAATAATTTTTTTTTTTAATATTTTTTGACATGTAACGAAACTCGCATAAATTTAGGAAAATTATCGAATTAGAGGGGTGTATTCAATTTTGACTTTTACAGACTTTTTTTAAGTGATAGATTTTTATAGACTTTACCCGACTTTTATTGGACTTTTATAGACTTACAGAATTCTAACAAACTTTTATAGACTTTTATGAACTTTCATTTTAAACGATTTTTATTGACTTTTATAGAGTTGAAAGAAATTCTGTAAATGATTTTTATAGACTTCATTTTAAAACAAGTGCATATTATATCAAAATTTGTTAGATTATGTATTGAAACCAAGTGCATAATATAAAAAATATGATACATTCTTTAGATAAATAATACATACCCGTTGATGACTTGATAACCAAAATAATAAGTTTTTTAAATAATTTAATTATTCATTAATCTAATATCTTTAATCCAAAATAAAACAAATACCCTAATAATTTCAAGCTTCATGAACCATATTCTCCAAACCCAAATAATAAACAACGAGAAAAAGAATTCGATAAAAAGAAAACAATTAGGGAAAGAACAAAGTGAAATGAGAGATACATCTCTCTTTGTATTTATTATTTTTGTGGAGTTGCACTAAATTTTGAGCAACAGTAAGATATGATATTTTGATTTTATTCTATCATGGTGATTTTTTTTTCTTTTTAATAAGCAATGTATTTCGATGTTATATGGATATAAAATTTTTGCTTTTTTATTTTTGTTTTTCTTTTGTACTAATTGTTTGTATAAGTTCATATTATTTTAATTACGCATGTCAATGATGTATTGATTGTCTAAATTATATTTATTTTCTGACTTATTGTTGTAAATTTATTATATCAATTATTGCACTCTCCTTACTATAATTTACAATAAAAAGCTTCAATGAGATTTTACAAAAAAAAAATAATAATTATATGTCCAGTCCAACAAAGTCGATCCTTTTAAGAAGAACTATTGCTATGTGGTCTAACCATTCGAAATTGAAACACTATCAGGTCGAATGAGTGTCATTTTTTATTTAGGCTGCTTCTTAATCCTTATATTTTCAAATCACTCAAGTTAATTTGTTTTTAGACTAGCTGATAATAATAAACATATAAATTTAGATAAATTGAGGTAAAAATAGTGGAGGAGAAGAAGATACGTATTAAAACTTTTTTCCTACATATGTTTTCAATGCATCTAAATGGAATGTAAACCAATGTGCAAATGTTGATAACCAAACTTAAATTTATGTCCTACCTACATTGTTAATTTTTTGTTTAAACCAAAAAAATCAAAATCAACAAAATAAGTGAGCAGTATGAAAAAGTTATAAGATCAAAATCAACAAATCAAGAACAACTATTTTAAAAAAAAAAACAATAATATAAAAATATGAAAAACGATTTACTTACCCAGAACTTGAACCGTAAAAGGGGTATATAAAAATCTATCACTTAAAAAAAGTCTGTAAAAGTCATTAAAAGTCAAAATTGAATACACCTCCCGTACGTTGTTGCTTCTCAAATTGAAAGTATACAAAAGTTTGTGGGGTGAATGGTGGAGAAATTGTGAGATTAGAGTATTTATAGTTTACAACAAAAGTCTACAGAAGTCTAGATTTTTATAAGTCCATAAAAGTATGAACTTTTTGAATACCCCCTAACTTTTTTATACTTCATAAAAGTCTATATTTAATACCCATGACTTTTATGGACTTTAAAAAAGTCTATATTGAATACCTCAAAACTTTTGTAGACTTTTAAAAAGTATATAAAATCCATATTGAAGACCTAATGACTTTTATGGAGTCTTTAAAAATCTATATTGAATACACCTAAACTTTTAAAATCCACATAAGTCATTAAAAGTTATTAAAAGTTATATTGAATACACCCCCCTTAGTTACTAACCTTTGAAAAAATTATCAAATTTTTAACGCAGTTTTATTTATTAGTATTTTTGGACACTAAGTTTTTGTAAATATATTAATTTGATTATTCTGACTAATTTTTTAACAGTCAAACTACCTGAAAATATTAAAAATATAATTTTTCCCTTTTTCACTATATAAATAAGTTAAAATTATAATTTTAACCGTTAGATTTTAAAAATATTATTAATAATTAGAAGAGTAATATAGTTATTTTATATTAATTTTTAAAAATAAAATTTAAAAAATTTTAAATGGATCCATAGAGATTATATTGGAATTTTTTTAAAAAAATTAAAATATAAAAATCAAATATTTTTTTAAAATTTTTTACTGCTCATAAAAAAATTTGAAAAACTGCTGTTCTTGGTGGAGATCCAATCTGGATCTCCATCAAGAATAGCAAGCCAAATAAAAAATTTGAAAGTTTAAGATGAACCCAGATCTAGATTTGTCAAAAAAAAAATATATCTGCTATTCTTGGTGAAGATCCAATATAGATTTCCACTAAGAACATCGAGTTTTCAATTTTTTTTTATGAACAACAAAATAAAAATATGGTTATTCAATTTTTTTTTAAATTCTAATATAATTTCTACCGTCCAACAATTTTGATGAATAGTAAAGATTTATTTAATTTTTTAAAAAATTTAATTTATTTATTTTTTTTTATTAGAGATAGGTTTAAAGACAAAAATAACCCTAACACAGTTAAGTTTACTACAGTTGACTCACAAAAGGACCAAATTGATACATTTCTAGAAAGTTAAGGTCTAAGGATACCAATAATAAAACTGAGTTAAAAATTTGATGATTCCCCAAAACTTAGACCAAATTGATAATTGTCCTTATTCAAATCAAGATTAACCAATGAGTCCATTATATTGACTATACACACCACAACATATATACAACAATGTATTATGTTAAATTTCTGGGTTTTGCTATCATACATGAAACAATTTAGCTAATTCATTGAACATGACCTGTGAGTTATCATTGATTAAGAAAACTATAAAATTCACAACCATCAACTACAGAATCAAAAGATCTTTCTTCCCAACAAGCTTGGCGTCGCAGTAGTTCTAGACAATTCTGGAGCAGAAAAATTCTGGGATTTTTTTCCATGAGTTTTTTCAAGTTTGGTAGTTGCCATTAGATATATAGAAAGACAGTATCTTATTATAATGTGGTAATGCCTATCATATTGTAGGTTTTGTCATGTCCATCAATATGATTAAATACATGACAGGCAATGGACAGAAATTGAAGAGCTTCAAGTACTTTTCTTCTATGCCTTTGTACTACTTGCAGGCTCTTGATTTGTCTATCTTATAACTAAGTTCCTCGCCATTAATTAGAATTTACTATATTTGTAGCTGATTAATTGAAAACCTAAAATGAATTCCATTTAAAACCAAGTGTGTGTTAATACATGAACATTTCTTTGTTGAAAATGTTGAAAATGTATTTTGAATTCCTATGCATTTATTTTGTTTGTCAAATCAGCCATTAAGAAAAGTTAGTAGATGTTGATAGATGTTGAAATTCTGTGAGCATTAAACCGACGCCCACAAAATTAACATAAACAATAAACATATATTATTTTAGAGGACATTATATATAACAAAACAACTGTGCCACCACATAAAAAATTCACAAGTACCCACATAAACTATTATTCAAGCCCCTCTAAAACACCCATTTCTTCATTTATTTTCCACGTTGACTTTCACATACTCTTCTTTCTTGACACTCACATTCTCAGCTTGCTTCTCAGTCTTTGGAGTTTGAAGCACCCCAACCTGAGAATCTTCTTTGTTGGTGGTGGTGATTTGTGGCTTGACATCTTCTTCTTTCTTTGGAGGAGTCGTCACAGCAATTGTTTCCTTCTTAGGTACTGTTGAACGCATGAACTTGGAACTAGCTGCTTGAACCACAGCAACTTTTTCCTTTCCATTTTCTGCTTCTTTAATTTAATTATCTGACTATTCTTCCTCGAAGATTGATGGAAAAAGAATGGAGAAATACATGAGTATTTATACAAGTATAAGAGGCTGTTGAGATTCTTTTTCATTTAAAGTTTGTGTTTATTTGTGGGGATGAATCTTCAAAACCAGTGCCACGTACCTTGTAAGTGCATGAATCAAACTAAAACCTACTTGTCTCTTGGCTTGGAAATTGAGGTCCAAATTTCATTTTGTTTTTAAGTTCAAAAGGTAAAATAATTTCAAAAGGATCTAGCTGGACAATGATGAATGATGAGTTGTATGTTAACTGTTGGTGGGATGGTATGGTTTGAGGTCACTTGTGGTGCACCTCTGTAAGAGATTTCGAAACACACAAGAAGGAGAAGATTTTATTTCTCTCTTATCAACTTACACCACTCCACACATATTTAATACAATCTTCATTCCTTTATATAGGAAATGAGATAAACAAAAACAAAATAACAATAAAAAACACATGCAAATTACAGCTGGGGAGATAAGAGTTGTTGGAGTCAATTGTGGTAGTTGAGTCAATATTGCATGGCTTCTAGCAAGTTTGATTCAACAATGGTGGATGGCTTCTAGAATGGTGGTTGTTGAGTCCATGTTTGTAGGCTTCTAGAGTAAGTTTAATTTTCAACATCCCCCCTTAAACTTGACTCTCATTGTTTCGTCATACCGAGCATGGACTTCAGTCTTGAAAACACATCATGTTTGAGTGGCTTAGTGAAAATATCAGCAACCTGATCATATGTCCTGCAAGAGACCTAGTTCCACCTCTTTGTTCTTCACATGCTCTCTGATGAAATGATACCGCGTATCAATGTGTTTGCTTCTCTCATGAAATACTGGATTCTTTTGCTAGTGCAATCGCTGACCGATTGTCGATGTAAACCTCTGTAGGATTAACTTGTGGAAATCCTAAGTACTCCAACACATTCCTTATCATATACCATGACAGACAGCTGAGCATGCCGCAAGCAACGTACTCAGCTTCACATGATGATAATGTCACAATAGCTTGCTTTTTGGATGACATATTGTGAACGCTATATCTCCCATAAAAATGTAAAACCTGTCGTGCTTTTACGTTCATCCAGATCTCTTCCCCAATCACTATCTGAATAGTCAGTGAACCTGCAATCTCACATTTGTATACAACATACCATCATTAATGGTACCTTTTATATAACGAGTATCCTCTTTGCTGCATTTAGGTGAGACTGATCAGGAGTCTCCATGTATCTGCTGACGCAGTCCAACTCCATAGAGTATATCTGGCCTGGTACATGTCAAGTATCTCAAGCTTCCAACCAAGCTCTTGAAATAGGTCGGATCACATCTCCTTTTTCATTCTTTCTTAATTCTAATCCTGTTTCTACTGGAGTTGTAACAGGATTGCATTTTTCCATACTAAATCTTTTCAGAATTTCTTTAGCATAGATACTCTGGGAGATGAAAATACCTTTTTCGCTCTGCACACTTCAATTCCGAGGAAAATGAGCCATTAAAACCAATATCAGTCATCTCAAATTCTTTCACCATTCTCTGCTTTGAAATCTATCGAACATGGCTGGATTATTGCCGGGTGAGATCAAATCATCAACATATAGGCCATGCATATAACATACTTCCATCAGTTTCTTTCTTCAAATACAGTGCATGCTCATACGGACATTTATCAAATCCGTTTTTCTGGAAGTAATCATCAATCCTCATGTTCCATGCACGAGGTGCTTGCTTCAGACCATATAGAGTCTTTCTTCAGTCTGTATACTTTATCTTCTCTGCCTTTCTTCACATATCCAGGTGGTTTGTTCTATATAGATTTCTTCTTCAAGAAAGCCATTCAGTAATGCTGACTTTACATCAAGTTGGTAAATTTTCCAACTTCTCTGGGCTGCCAAAGATATTAGTAATCTGATGGTCTCTTGTCTGGCAACTGGGGCAAAGACTTCTCCGTAATCACCTCCTTCCTTTTGCTTATAGCCTTTTGCTACAAGTCTTGCTTTGTATCTCTAGACTTCTCCTTTGGCATTTCTTTTTGTCTTGAAGACCATTTCACTCCGATGGTTTTTTCGACCTTTTGGGAGATTAGTCAATTCCCATGTCTTGTTCTTTTCAATGGATTGAATCTCTTCATCCATTGCACTTCTCTCCATTTTCTTTCTGGTTAGCCTCTTCAAAGCTCACTGGATCACTTGTCATCAGCAGACAATACAGAGTAATATCTTCTTCACCTGTTCTGTTTCTTCATACAGATCTTCTAGGCTACGTGTCCCTCTAGGCCTCATATCAGAGAATTCACGTTCAATTGGTAATGGAGCATCATACCTTTGTGGTGAAGGGAAACCATGTTGAGGAGTCTGCTGATCTCTGGGGATTTGTGGCTCTGTAGCCACTTCTCTTGTCTCTCCTTTATGTACTAACTCTGTACTTGGGGAAGCTTTGGTCTGATCCCAATTCCAAGATTCATTTTTTTCAAAAATGACATCCCTGCTGAAGATTACTTTTTTGGTAACGGGGTTGTATAGCCGGTAACCCATAGTTCTGTCACCGTATCCAACCAGGATACACTTTTCTCCTTTATCTTCAAGCTTGGTTCTTCTTGCTTCTGGAACTTTGATGTAGGCAATGGAGCCAAAAACTCTAAGGTGGCTCACACTTGGTTTGTGCGTGCTCCATACTTCATGCGGTGTCTTTGTATCAAGACTCTTCGTAGGACATTGGTTTAGTAGATATACCGCACACAAAACTGCTTCAGCCCAAAAACTTTTCGGCATATTTTTATCCTTTAACATGCTTCTGGCCATGTTAAGGATTGTTCGATTCTTCCTTTCAGCTACACCGTTTAATTGAGGAGTATAAGCTGGTGTAAACTGATGTCTGATTCCTTGTTGCTTGAGAAATTCCTGGAAAGCACCTGCAGTGTATTCTCCACCTTGATCTGATCTCAGTGTTTTGATGTAGTAGTCACTTTGCTTCTCCACAAGAGTTTTAAACTCTTTGAAGTAACCAAATACTTCATACTTCCTTTTAAGGAAATAAACCCAAGTCTTCTTGCTGTAGTCGTCAATGAATGTAAGGAAGTATTGATTTTGTCCAATTTGATACCGGCGTCAATGGGACCACACACATCTGTGTGAACGAGCTCAAGTGGCATGGTTGCTTTCCAATTTGCCTCCTTTCCGAAGCTATTTCTGTGTTGTTTGCTGAGAACACAACTTTCACAGATCTCATTAGGGTGATGGATGTTTGGCAATCCTTTCACCATCTTCTTACTTCCCAGCTGCTTCAAACTTTCAAAATTGAGATGTCCATACCTGAGATGCCATAGCCAGTCTTTTGTCATTGATGATGGCTGTTAAACACCTTGGCGAATCATGGTGAATTGCGAGAGGAAACATCCTGTTCTTCGTCATCTGGACTCGAGTAACCAGCTTTCCTCGAGCATCTGTAATGGTGAGTTGCATATTTTGAAGGCTAATGTGATAGCCTTTCTCCAAGAGTTGTCCGAGACTTAGAATGTTGTCTTCATGTCTGGAACATAATAAACATTGGAGATGAAAGCATGATCTCCATTCTTCTGCTTGATCATAACATCTCCCCCTTCCTTGGACAGGGATTTTAGAGAGGTCGCCAAATGAGATTTCTCCATGAACTTTCTCATCAAGTTCAGTGAATAAGTCTTTTCTGCCAGTCATATGGTTGTTGGCTCCAGAATCAAGAAACCAAACATTTTGGTTTTGATAGGTTGAGTTGTGTGCCATCAACATCAACGATTCTCCTCCAACTTGCTCTTTCTCTGCAAAGTTAGAACTTTCATTTACCTCATTTGGGTTGCCCTCTGCACTCGTTGCTATAGTGGCCATATTTGTGGCAATTATAGCATTGGACATTTCTTTTATCAATGATCGGACGGTTGTTGTATCCGCCTCTTCCTCCTCGTCCTCTTCCTCGTGGGACATAGTTCTGATGTCCACGTCCTCCTCTATTTGTGTCTCTTCCTCCTCTGCCTCTACTTCTGGCTTCTGAACCTCTTCCACGAGATCCTCTACCTCGTTCTCTTCCTTGTTGTGAGGTCCCTCCTTGTTCGTATCTTTTTTCATTGATGGAGAGTTTTGACTGGAGAGCTTGCTCCAATACTCTGTCGTCACTTCTTCTTGTGACTTTCTGCTCATGGGCTTGCAATGAACCCACTAGTTCTTCAACGGACATTGTCTCAAGATCTTTTGTTTCTTCCAGGGCCACAACAATGAAATCAAACTTTGGATCTAATGATCGCAAGATTTTCTCCGAAATTCTCATGTCTGTGAGAGTTTCTCCATTTCTTCTTAGCTGATTCGCAACGACCATCACTCGTGTATAGAATTCAGCAATGGATTCATTTGATTTTATTCGTAGGGATTCAAACTCCCCCCGTAATGTTTGAAGACGGATCCTTTTCACTTTGTCAGCACCTTTGTAAGTTTTGAGAAGGGTGTCCCAGACTTCTTTGATGACTTAGCGGATGCTATGATCTCGAACGTCGCTTCGTCCAGTCCTTGATAGATTATGGACTTTGCTTTACAATCCTTCTTTCGATCGGCTCTGAGAGTTGTTGCTTGAGCTTCTGTCAGGGTTCCTTCAGCTTCTTTGGATGCAGGTTCTGTATATCCATCTTCTACAATCTCCATAACATCTTGAGAGCCTAGTAGAGCTCTCATTTGTATGCACCAATTGTCATAGTTGTCTTTGGTGAGTTTTGGAATGACAATATGCGCGTTATTGTTGGCCATCAAGACTTGAAGTGCTTCGAACACTAATTTAGAGCCTGCATTTGCAACAATGGAGTGCACGGTTGCGTCCGGAATGGTCCAAAACCTTGGAAACCACTCTGATTTTGTCAAAAAATGAGTTCGGAAGCGTCTGAAACGGGCGGTCAAACTTATTTGGAAAAGTCAACCGCTGTTAACGGAATATTCCTTTGACTGACGGAATATGCTATCCGGGATAACGGCGTTAGTGACGTCAGCAACCGGGTCGGTTCACGGGTCGAACACGGATCTTGGGTCGAACTTGAAACCGGTTTGGATCCACGGGTCGGACACGGGTCGAATACCGGGTCGGAACCTGAAAACGGGCGAAGAAGACGACCGGAGCGTGTAGTTCACTCTCCAACTTCAAACGGCGCGTGCGGACTCTCTGGAACTCCGATTTGGGTGAGGTTTTCACCGTTGAACTCGTGGGGACGAGTAGAACACACTGGGATGCTCAAAAATTAATTTTGACTACTTTGATTTCTGGGCAAATTCAGCTTTGGCCTCTGTTCTTCGTATTTCTGGTTCTCCTGGGCTCTGATACCACTGTTGGTGGGATGGTATGGTTTGAGGTCACTTGTGGTGCACCTCTGTAAGAGATTTCGAAACACACAAGAAGGAGAAGATTTTATTTCTCTCTTTATCAACTTACACCACTCCACACATATTTAATACAATCTTCATTCCTTTATATAGGAAATGAGATAAACAAAAACAAAATAACAATAAAAAACACATGCAAATTACAGCTGGGGAGATAAGAGTTGTTGGAGTCAATTGTGGTAGTTGAGTCAATATTGCATGGCTTCTAGCAAGTTTGATTCAACAATGGTGGATGGCTTCTAGAATGGTGGTTGTTGAGTCCATGTTTGTAGGCTTCTAGAGGTAAGTTTAATTTTCAACATTAACTTACAATAAATCGATTCTGTCACTAAATGGAACTCTTTTTGCATAATTAATTAATTAATTATAATAATAGAAACCAATTTAGCCACAGCAGAACTGTACGTTGTTTATGTTTAGCAATTATTGATTAGTCAATCCACTTAGCACCAGAAAAGATAAAAGGGTCCTTTTTTTTTTTCCATAGATATGTGAAAATTTGCAAGTGTTTGATAGAAATCTGAAACTGTTTGACAAAATGCAACTACAACCTTAACCTCCAATATTAGAGACAGAGCTTCGAAGATCAGTCATGATCAGAGACCAAAAAAATTATTCTTTCATTCATTAATAATAATAATCGATTACTTAGCGATAATTATACAAGCAAATTACAGTTTAACAACCAAACTAACTTCCCGAGTTCCCGAGCATCCAACACCACAAAGGTTGCATCATTCCATTAAAAGCCAGGCTCCAAATCATGGCATTTTAATTACCTCTTCTGCAAACGGTCACATTTTCTCTAGTATAACTTGTCATTTTTCTGAGAAACTTGGCTGCAAATAAAAGGGTAAAGAGTCCAATTACAAACTCATGAGAACAAAGAAAAGATAATTAAGAGCACCATTACTAACATGATTCAAATACAAACTTAATTGGCTTTCATTGAGTTCTTAAAGTAAATTAATATATTATTGTTGGTACGATGCAATTTAAAAAATCACAAAATGGGTTTATATATGTTTGAGAACCTACCTATACTCAATGCTATAGCAGTATCAGTTACCACTTCTTCATTGGTTTAGTATTTTAACCTACGTATAAGTGTTATTTTATTATTTAGAAACTTGTTTTTAAATATAATAGATGCTTTAAATTTCTCATTTTTATAAGTGCACATTTGGATTATTGCAGAGCTTAATGCAATAAGTAGTAATACTTTCAGGTCTTGTTTCTTAACGGAGTTCCCATTAATAAGAATTTATTAAAAAGTTGTTGTTGATGAATAATGATTGCTCTACATGTATCTTATACAATGAAGAACAAATTTATTGGAAAAATCTTATATATATTCTTTGAAGATTGTTTGGGTTCCATTTATATCTCAAAATTTACCATGATTAAAACTTGAAAAGAATTATCAAATCAAAATTTAACACTAGCAAGTGTGTATTGGGTATGCATGCATATTTATTAATTAAAAAATTAACATAGTAATAGATTATTCAAAGAGGCTTTTAACATAGTTATAAAAAACTGACAACAACCAAAACCAGAGGCCCTAAGCATCAAACCAGACCTAGAAACTGAAACCAACTGTGTACATATATACTTTTATTCAAGGCCCCCCCTTAGAAAAACCCCATTTCCTCATTAATTTGCCACATTGACTTTCACATGCTCTTCTTGTTTGACACTCACAGCTTCCTTCTCCTCCGTCTTTGGAGTTTGAATGTTTTGAGTTAGTTCGCTTTTTGATTTATAACGATTATATTAAAATAAATTATTTAAGAATCTTGTTTGAATTGCAAATATCGTTTGGAAATTATATTGTTGAGCTTAATTCAGATTTGAGAGTTACAGTTGTTGATTTCGAAAGAAAAGGAATATTTTGATATGAATTTTATGAATTGTGAATATGTATAGAAACGGCCCAAGGATACTTGGACATAATAAACAGATATAAGAGGTTGGTATACCAGCTGGGTTATTTCAGCAGTACTGCACCGTTATTACTAGTGACTGCTGTAGCGGGGCAATCCTGGACGTCACACCGATACCAGTGATTGTTATAGCGGGGCAATCCCGGACAATCACACCGATACTAGTGACTGTTGTAGAGGGGCAACCCCGGACGTCACACCGATATTACAGAAACTAGACCCATATTCCAATCTTGAAATTATGTTGAGTATACCAAAGGGCCATGATTGAGAATGAATTGAATAAAATGATTGTAAAAGAATTGAGAACTTGATTTCGTATGAATTATTAATTTAATTTAATTGTTTTTATTAAATTGATTTCATATGATTAATTTCAGTGATTGAGTTGAATAATGACATGTTTTTATACAATAGTATTGTGATATTTTTATTATGAAATTTATTTTATGATTTTGATAAATGAGTTTAATGTACACCCACTAAGCTATATGTTTAGCGCGTTGATTTCATCATGCGTAGGTAACAGGGATATCGAAAGAGAAAAAGACTGAAGAGGTGATAGCTGCAGACTGAGGATCAGAGTCACCATACTTATTGGGTAGTTATATTTGAATTTTGGTTGTATATCATTTAGTTACGCATGCATATACAGAAATTTATAAAAGTGTGATATACTGGTTTTGTAAATAATTGTTTATGGTTTATGTTTTCTTTCAAAGTTTGTAAATATTGATTATATATGTTTTATTTGAAAATATTTGGAAAGTCGCACTATACGGCAGAGTGCGCACATGTTTGAAAGTTTGATTTTGAAGTGTTGAAATTATATTGTTTGAATTTTTGTGGAAAACAGGAATTTTTGGAAAATCAGAAAAACAGAGGAAACTCTGGCAAATTTTGAGAAGTACTTTTAATTAATGTAAAACGAGACAATAAGTTATATGCTCATGCACTCTGGATCCGAAAAAACAAATATGCAAATGTTAACTAACTCAATCAATAAAGGTGATTAAGATTTAATTATTATTATCCATAAGATTTGATACAAGTAATCTTATTGAATTGCTAGCTATATATACATAACACTTAAACATAATCTCAAAATGGTTCAACACAGATTATCTACTTTTTGTTTAATCCACTTTTACTAAATCGTGAAAATGAGAGATTGAATGCAAAATTTATGGATACTTAATTTTTTTCAGCTATTACAATTAATTTGGAACTTAGGGAGAGGGACACGACTTGAATGCACAATTTTAAGCTGTAAGTATGAAATGTGAGGAACATACCACTGAACCAACGTTATCTTATCGTAATAAAATATACACTTGACATACCAAAATTATAGCTTAAAGAATACTCTATGTACTAAACTATTCTAATACAACTTTTTGACATATTTTTACACGCGGCTATCTTATTTGGTTGCCTTTCCCGCATGCTCTATGTAACAATTTTTCATCTTAGCAAGCAAAAAGTTTATGATATATATCTTCTGTCAAACACAGTTTTCATGGCTCTAATTAATAGCAAGAGTAAAAACTTATTTCCTATTTTTTTTTTTTTTTTTCATGTAGGTAACATGAAAGAAACCAATTTTTAAGTTCAGATGCCTTTCACTCTATAAATCTTTCCTCTCTCTAATTACATGTCTTGTTATTATTTTTCAAAACTTTTTCTAATTTAAAAGATGAAAATATACCACTTTAGTTCAAATATTGGAGGAAATTAAATGTAAATGGAAGGAGAAGGAAATCTGGAGTTGGATTACATTCCTTCATACAAATATATTGAGAAGTATAATGATTTTCACATTGTCAAGTCAGTAACCTTCTCTGCAAATATGAAGAGTTCAAGCCATAAATGAACATAATATACTTCACTTATACTATGATAATTATGATAATCAGGTGTACAAATCTAATTATCATACTCTAATATAAGTTCAAATCTCAAAAACAGCCCATCTGGCATCCTAATATAGCACTATAAAAACTTAAAAGCACCCATTTGTATTTAGAGGTTGGTTATTAACTTAGTATTGGAGCAACAGAGTTTATATGATAACATAAAACACATTATTTCATTATGTTGTCCATAGCCAGCTCATAGATACTGAATATGATAAAAATGAATTTTTTTTTATATTCTAACCTTCAACCGTTTTCTTACTGTAAGTGAAGAATTACTCTATGATTTGAATAAACAAATCGGTGACAATTAGCCCACAACTACCAGTAATCCTTACAAGAACAGTTACCATCTTTAAAATGGTGAAACCGACTACGATCCCTCACAATAATATCTCTGCTAAAAACTTTTGATATAAATTTGATGGCTAAATGGCAATCTACACAAACTCTCAAATTCTTAACAACCCTAATTGGAGTCCCTGGTGTCGTATTAATGAGCATAAAAGCAACTGCGATCTTCTCACTGTGATAAGACAAAGCATTCTCCTTCTCTTCCTCTTCTATGTCCACAAGCACATTTTCTGTGTGTGCCACATAACCTTCCAACTTCAACTTCTTGGTGATCTCTGCTAGCATTGCGTATATTTCCTCATTTTGAGGATGAGATGTATCACCCATGAAAAATTCATAGACACGATTTCCCAACTCAACAAGGCTATGCCCTGGAGTCTTCTTCACCTTTTCCTGAACCATTGTTCTCCTAACCTTTTGCACATCAAACCAACGTTGCTCAGATGCATACAGGTTTGAAAGGAGCACAAAATCCCCATCATATTTAGGCTCTAATTGCAAGAGTTGAGCTCTCGCTATCTCCCCTATGGCCAGATGACCATGTACTGTGCACGCGCCTAACAAAGTCCTCCAAATAACAGCATTTGGCGGCACTGGCATGTCTTGGATATATTTATAAGCTTCTTTAACGAAACCTGCCCTGCCCAATAAATCAACCATGCAACCATAGTGTTCTATCTTGGGCATAATGCCATACTTATCTTTCATCCTTGTAAAATAATTGAACCCTTTATCCACCATCCCACAATGACTACAAGCATACAAGACCCCAACAAAAGTGACTACACTAGGCACCAGTCCCTCTCTTTCCATTTTCTCAAAAAGCTCAAGTGCTTCTAGACCAAATCCATTAACAGCGAACCCCACAATCAAAGAAGTCCAAGAAACCACATTCCTGTCCTTCATCTCATGAAACACTTTTTGTGCCTCTCTAATGTTCCCACACTTTGCATAAAAATCCAAAAGCGCATTATTAACATTCAAATTCTCACTCAAGCCGACCTTCGACATGTACACATGCGCCCTCCTACCCAATGCCAAAGCACCAAGCTCGGCGCATGCAGAAAACAGACTAACCATGGTGAACCCATCTGGCTTAACACCCTCCAAAACCATTTTCCTAAAGAGAACCAAAGCCTCATTGGGTCTCCCATTCAAAGCAAACCCATTAATCACGGAATTCCATGCCACGAGATCTCTCTCACGCATTAACTCAAACACCTTGCATGCATCCTCAACATGCCCAAAAGCAGCATACATATGAACCAATCCGTTTTGAACAAAAATCAACGACTCAAACCCATTTCGTATAGCAACTGAATGTACCTTTTCACCAAATCTAACATCCGCCAACTTAGCTATCGCTTTCAAAAGAAAAGGATACGTATGCGTGTCAGGTTTTATGCAAGAAACGCGCATTTTGTGGTACAAATCCAAAGCTGGGGTTGGATTTTCACTCTCAGCATAGCCTCTAATCATAGTATTCCAAGCGAAAATATTTGGGTCCTGAATATGAGAAAAGATGTTGTGAGCGTAAGACATTGGAGCAGAGAGGGACACCAGAGTGTATATAAGGTGTTTGCCCAAGTCCAGGTTGGTGAGTGGGACACCGTGCCTGATAGAAAAAGCATGGACTTGCTTCAGTTTGAGCTGTGAAGAAGAAGCACGGAGTTGCAAGAGTGTGATGCATTTCTTGACTATGGAACAAGTTGATGCAGTTGGTGTGAGGGAAGCAGAGGTATTTGTGGAGTAGTTTAGTGGTTTTACAAAAGGTGAGACAAGGAATGAGAGTTGGACACTGGCCTGCTTTGAGTGCATCAGTTCATGTTGCTCGACAAACGACTTTGCTGGTTTATTATACTTGAGTGCATAAATAGTTAAATACCGGCCTGCTTTGAAAAAATATATAGGGGAAAACTTTAATTTAGCCCTTACTTATTTTTAAAATCTCACTTTTTTATTCATATTTCACTTTTTAATTCTCATAGTCCCTAACATTTAAAAAACCGATCAAAATGGTCCTTTTAACCACTTTTTAATTAATCAACTATGACAGAATTATTAAAAAGTCAATTTTACCCCTCAATCATCAAAAAGACATATTTACCCTTTAAATAAGTAAAATTTTACAAATTTATACTATATATATTAAAAGTCCTAAATACCCTCTTCTTAAAAAAAAAATTTACAAGTGAATTAACTTTTCTAATTTGTCAATTTTAATGACTGTAAATACAAAAATTATTTTTTTTTGACAAATTAATAGAAAAATAAATTTTTATTAAACTTTAAATTTAGTAAATAAATTAAAAAAACAATAAACAAATTTTATAAAATTTACTAAAATAAATAGAAAAATCATTTTTCCCAAATTTTATACTTCATAAATTAAATTAAATTCCATATTTTTTTGCCCAATTTTCCATCACCTAATTTTCATTGAACATTAAAATAAAATATTCAAATTATTTAAATCCCTTTCTTCCATCAAGCAAACCAACAAGAATAAAAAAATTCTTCAAACATTAATTTATAACAGTATAAATACTCATTAAAAATATTATAATTACCCTATATACATCACAAACAACAAGGAATAGTAAACACTCTTTGACTAATTTTTTTTGTTTTTTATTTTTTTATTTTTTTTATTATTATCCTTTTAATTTTATGGTACACATGTCACAGCCCTTAACATAAAGACAAGTATGCCCTTGGTCAACACTCTTTGACTAACGTTTATTTTAACAGAAGGACCATTTTGATCGGTTTTTCAAATGTTAGGGACTATGAGAACTAAAAAGTGAAACGTGAAGTTTTAAAAATAAGTAGGGATCCAATTAAAGTTCTCCCATATATATATTGACTGTAGGTTTAAAATAACTTTTATACTGGTCAAAACAATTATTTTTTTAATTTTAAAAAAATTCAGTTATTTTATTATAATAGAATTTTTTACAATTAAAAAAACTGTTTTACATCTATTTGGAGGAGTTTAAATTTAAAATTTTTTTAAGTATATTATTTTAAACTTTTAAAAATATTAAAATATTTAATATACTCTTACTATACTTAAAAATTTTAAAATTATAGTTTTTTGGTAATCCTATCATTTCAAATAAATTTTTTAATTGATAATCAAACAGCTAATTATTCTTTTTTTCTTAAAAATTTTATGTAAAAAATTTACTTCTAAAATATCTATTTCGAAAAAATCTACTCAAATAAACTTTTTAAAGGATTCTAAAAGATCTTCAATAAAGTAGTGGTTGTTATGGTAAATAATATTAAATTTTGACATTCTTAGAACAAATTTACATGGAAAAAATTAGTTTCAAGATTCTGAAGCATGTGTCCATATTATTGAGCTTAAAAAAATAGTAAAGCTAGATCAGAGTGAGTTTTTTTGTTGTAAATTTTAAAACAAAACAAGGAAAGTCACAGGTTTCAGTTTCGTGCAACTGCGATTATTATGGATTCAAGAGACTGAAGAAAACAATAATGGGCTCCCCAGAAATAATTAGAAACCTTTAATTAATGGGATTTAAGATCAATTATTAAACATAACATCTTAAAATGCACAAATCTGATATTTGTTGAGGGTCGATTTTAATAATAACTATCACATCATAATAATCTTTTAATATAAGATAAACAGGTCATAGGTTAACTTATGGTTCCGAAAAATCTCTCGACCTTTAATATAATTAGTGAGGGTCCAACTAGGATATTTCTTAGGGATAATGGTCGGCAGGCAAAGATACTCTCCAACCATAATAAATGCTCCTGTAAGCACTTATTGCCCATCAAATCAGTATTACTGGTGCAGGTATGGTCTTGCTCGGAGAAAGATTGTGCGCATTTAATACACCTGACAACATTGTTTACACACGCAACCAAGATTTAATATCTTAACACGGTGCATTAATTATGGATAATCTTAGGCCACCAACCAGCCACTTGGGTTGTCAAGTCCCCTAAATCACGCTCTGAGGATTTTACTATCGAAGACCAAAGGAATAGGCGGAAGATGGGTGACTAGTGTGACAATTGACCACACTTGTACAAGTGAAGCAAAGAAGACAAGTTGAACATCTATAAATAGGAACCAAAGGGAAGAATCAAGATATGCTATTTATATATTCTTTGAACCCAAGCTCTATCATTTTAATTGTTCATTCACTATCTTAACGAAACTGACTTGATTGTCGGAGTTTAATTGCCGGCATAAGTCCGACAATCATTACCGATCTCTATTTTTAGATATCATTCTCAGGCGATCACAACCTTCGCGTTTTCCATTTGCAAAGAACTCTATCCCGAGCATTACAATCCAAGATACTCAACTACTCATAGTTGCCGACCACTCAGCTATCCTATATGACATGGTTGACCATCGTCGACTCCCCCTAGGCTAATTTTCATAGTCAACAATATTAAATTATGATAATAAGAGATTGAATGCAGAAATTTTGGAACACTATAAAACTATATATAAAAAAAAATGCATATTTGACACACTAGGATTAGGATTATATGACATAAAATATATATATATATATATATATATATATATTGTACTAAATTATTCTAATACAACTTTTGACATATTTGGACACTAACACTATTTTATTTTCAGTTTAATAATAATTACATGGTGTTACATTTATGTAATTTTTTTCAGTTTAATAATATATAACAATTTTTCATTTTGAGAAGCAAAAAGTTTATGAGATACTTTCCCTTGAACATAGGGTTCGATTGTTTTTTTTATTATTTAATATTTAACGGTTCTGAATTGGATACATTAAATTATTTTATTTGTTTTTTAAAATAATCAAACAACTGAAAATTGCTAAAAAATAACTTAAAATATAAAGTTGGAAATTTTAACTTATCATTTAATATTTAATCACTGAGTTATCATTAAAATATTATCATTCATAACTATCGTTCTTATATTAATATATTTTCAATTTTATCTTCATTCAGATATTTTTATCGTAAAAAAAATCAACACTTTTATTCAGTCATTAGAAGGAAAAAAAAATATGTAATTAAGGTTTCAGATTTCAGTCCATGTTCAATTTTCAGAATAATTTAGATCTATTCAGTTTTCGAATAAAAAAACAAACGTTGAGATAGTTGTCATGACTAACTACTAACACAAGTAAAAACTTGTTTTCTGTTTTTTCATGTATGCAATATGAGGAAAAAAATCAAATTTAAGTTCAAATGCCTTTCACTTTATAATTTTGTATTCACAATCTCCTCCCTCTAATTATGTGTCTTTGTTGTTGGTTTTCAATCTTTTTAAATTTAAGCAGTTAACCAGGCTTTAGATTCTCTCAAATTACAATTTCAATAGAATATTGTTGAAATAGAGGATGAAAAGATAGCATATTATTGAAATATTAGAAGAAATTAAACGCCACTGTCAACCTATTTGTAAGCAAACAAAATAATGAATGGTTAAGTTCAATTCACAATAACAGATGAGACAGAACCAGGTGGTGTAGATTGTAGAAATGGTAGGATGATGATACGGGCACTACAAGCTGTAAAACTAGAGGAATGTGGACAGTAGAATATTTGGGATAACGGGATGGTGCCGACCAAGTGCACTCCGATAATCAAAGTTATATATTGATTATAAACGATATAAAGCAGTAGAGTGCTCTAAAAACAATACTTCCTGGGTATATACGAGTAATGATGATCGGAATCACAATAACGTGGTGATTGGAATTGGCCCGCGTACTTTGATGAATGTTGACCGTCAATAGTAATGGTTGTGCAAAGTTTATAATAATCAAGACTATAATTAAATGCTCTAGAGAACCAAGAATGCGTGAACCCCCTTTCAGAGTCCAAACTCCTCTTTTTATAGCTTTCATTTTTCCTGTTGAACGGTGTCATTCCTAGTATCTGGCCACGTTAGCCCATATTTTGGGATCTTCTCTCATCTCTTCCGGATTAATATCCTCTTCTAACCTAAAATTTTTCTAAACTTTTATACAAAATTATAACCATTAAATTAGTTATATGTCACGTGTCATCAGATTGGTAAAAACTTTTTGAAAAAAAAGATAATAGAACATAAAATTCTAATTATTAAATCCACATATCTTTAAATCTGTAAAAACTTAGGAAAAGATTAAGTTATGGTAGAATCATCATCCCTTCCTTTGATTGAGTTCAAAACTCGAATATTAGATGACTTGGTGGATCAGTCATGAGCCTTCATCATCTTCTGGGCTTAGGAGTTGCTGATTGGGCCTATTATGTGTGTGGGCCTTTTTTGGTCACAGTCTTTTGCATAAAAAATGTTAATATAAGTAAAGGTTGAGCCTGAGGCCCATTTAATGCCTCTTAATTTCACGGTTTTACAGAATGGATCTTGCGCTTCATATGTACTGAGTTTGATCTTTGGGCCTAGTGTTATTTCGGTCACTACAGGTGGAGTCGTCAAAATTCTAGATATGTGTTTTCTTATCCGAAGATAATGATATTTAATAATATGTATAGTAAAATAAGTTCTTTAAAAGTAATAGTTGCTTAAAATCGTTGATCATGACTTAAGAAATATTTTATTATGTGATTAAAATGATCTATAGGTAAATGTTGCTATTAGAAGGTATAAGTTTGAAATCTGTTGATCATGAGTCCATAAATATTTTATTACATAATTAAAATGCTTGAATGTTTTGTATAAGAAAAATGATTAAATGTTGATATTATAAGGTAAAATTTCAATTCACAAATATAAGGTAAGATACCTCATTAGCAATCTCTACTTGTATGTTCTACTAACTTGCTCTAAATTTTATTTGATATTTAAATTATTTTTCTATTTAACAATCTTGAATACTGATATTAAAATTTTTGGTTTTAGATGAGCTAAATATATAATTCAATCACAATTATAACTTCAAAAAAAAAACTATCTAGATGTTGTTCAATTTAGATGTGTTTGATATTCTATTTTGTATAAACTTTCAAAATTGAGATTAATATGAGATGAATATATTTATAACAATTAAATGAATATCCGGATGACAGGTTTAGTGATTGATCAGTTATTAATTATATAATTTTTTTTGAACAATTGTAATTAATTCGGGATTCGGAAAAGAAAACACAACTCGAACTTATAACCTCAAGGGTGTAAGTGTGAGAGGCAAACCACTGGACCAACCTCATATTGTCATTAATTTTGTAATTATTACTAAACTTTTAACTATTTAAAAATACATGTCGTTTAAATATCCATTTATAATATATTTATAAATTGTTTAAAAAAATAGTTTATTCTCAAATCTCCTAACCAAATTAGAATATAAACTCAATTTGTTGTATTGCAATTTGAAATCTTCAGGATTTTACATTTTTATTCTCTTCCAATTTCATAATAGGGTTTATGGCCTTTTTTGAGTATGTTACCAATATTGTAATAGATTTTTCCTCAATCTTGTAAGGGTAGATTTTTGTTGTGGAAGAGATTTCTTTATATATTTTCTGTGTTTCCAATGTTGGAGAGATTTTTCTAAATGTACCGTGTTTGGAGATAAATTTTCGACATGAGAGTATATATCTTTTGGACAGTCTCATGAGATTTCAAAAAGGAAAAAATTAAAAAAATACTAATAGAATTAAAAATTAGTAAAGAATGGGGTGTTTCTACAATGAAATCCATCTTATAAGGGCAAAACTGTATTTCCATATAAATATGAGCACATTTTTGAAGTTTTATTTTTTAATTATGGGCGAATTGCACTAAAGTATCCTGACTTATAGCATAATTGCACGTTTAATGCCAATTTTACCATAATTGCACTCGAGTACCTTGTAATCCGTTAACCGCCGTTAGAGTAACGGTTGACCAAACGGATTTAGGGGAAAATTGGTCT
>QUWJ01002293.1:0-43828 GCA_003430845.1 Xanthoceras sorbifolium | reverse complement strand
ATTACGGTTCTGGTCGTCTCGCAGTACAGGCAAATGCCTCACAGTTTTTCCTGGGAAAACAATGAAACACATTGTTGGGGTGGCTGATTGCAAGTTTGATGGATCAAATGTGAATCAGCTTTTCGCCTTCCGCTACCATTACCGCGAAGCCTTCTGTTGCTGTGGTGTTCACAATGAGTAATTATAGCATAAAGCTATTATTCGGATTGTCAAATGTCAATATCAGTATCTGTTAAATGTTGAACGCCAGAACCTGAAAAATTAAATTCAAAATTCATTTAAAATTAAGAAGCAACATGTTTAGACAACGGAGTACATGATAAGATTTAAGATTAAGATCGTATATATGAGATTGGGGTTTGTTTTAAAGTTCCTAGAAAGAAACCCAACACAGAACATGCACGCTAGAGTATGACAATGAAACGTATACAAAAGCAAAATTGAACAGCAGACTAGACCAGCAACTTACTATATTAGCATTCTCTTGACTTACAAGTCAAATAACACACTCAAAATTGGTCACATTACAGTTTTCACTCACAAGTGAAATTGAACTTTAAAAGTATTTGTTTCACTACATGAAGAAGAAAGCATTACTACTGTTAGAGCTCCGCTGCTTCCTTGTCGGTGATCCTTCTCCTTACCTGCAAAAATGGTTAGAAGGGATGCCAACTATTTGTCGGCGATCACACTCCGACAATCAAGTTAGTTTAGGCTGATAGCGGAGATTCAAATAGAAAATGATTGAGCTTCAAAATGTAAAGAAGAGAGAACTTACCTTTTTACCTCACTAGTTGGCCTTTTATTATGTGCACAGTGTTGTACTTATCGTTGTGTCTGGTTGACACTTATTCCTCTAATTGAAATGACAGTCTAATTTGACATTACAGTTTAGTGGCTTAAATCAATAGTCAAATGATACACATATTTTTGTTAAGATCCACGTGGTTTCACCTTATTGGATATTAAGACGATTGGCATCATCAATTATCAGGGGTTGTTAGGACAAATACCCTAAACTAACACAATCACCCCCTTATGTTAACATTAGCCTGTTAGGACTAACGGCTAGAGGGTGTTGGTGTATGGAAGTTTGAAAATGCCCTTATGTTGGTCTTAATGTGACGTGACTTGACGTAATATAACCAATTCCAACATCGTCGTCGCTGGAGTATGTAACAATGATATAATCATTAGAATGCTACAGCATACATGCTTAGAAGAACAAAGTCGGTGTTTGAGCAGATGTCGGTTGAAGAATTGGAGAAGAGGAAGGTGGCAATAAAAGCAAATGTTGGTTGAGGTCTGAAAGGATGAAGAGACTTGGAAAAATATGGAATCTAAGGCTGTGGATATTGATGATGAAGTTAACCACAGGTTGAAAGTCGACGGAGATTGCGAGGAGGAAGGAGGACAGCAAAGCCAGAGCGGAAAGAGGAGGAACCCGAAACCAGCTCCACCACCAAAGGCAAAGTGCAAGAGGAGGTTTATGCAGAGGCATTACCACAAGGGTGCTTTCTTTGATGAGATTGAAATACTCGCCGAGTCTCTGTGCCTTCCGTTGTCATACAAGTCGTAATTTCGCTGCCCCACCTGGAGAAGACATAATAGATCAACTTTGGTGGTAACAGGAGGACCAAATGGACACATCTTGTCAATGAAGGTAAAACTACCTGGTGCCTAATGTGCAAGGAAGGAAGTTAAAATCCCACAAGCACAGCATGTAAAATCAAAGCAAATCGTGTGAGAATCGGTGTATATTGGCTGCCTTCAAGTTAGAACTCAGAAATCCATCAAAGCAATATAGCTAAAAAGTTAATACTTTGGTCCAACTTAGGCTTACAACTCCCAACAAAAAATGCATTACACTACCCAAGTCAACTCAGCTTGAACTGCAGAGAATGAACTTGCATTTTATGGAAAAAGAAACAAAAGCTGGTTATGGATTATTATTTGGTAAAATAAAAATTGTAACGGTATCGAACAGGAACAACACCTAAACTACGAGTGTTCAAAATTGAGCTTCAGCTGTTTAAATCCTCCCTTTTCTACAGACATATACACAACTAGAGAGACCAAAGCAATCACGAGAAAAATTGCATTTTCACAGCAATAATATTACAGAAAACACTGATGCTGTAAAGACTATAATCTGAAAAAAAGGAACTAAGGCGAGTTCAACAGGTCCGACTTCGGGGCCTCATGGGCAGTTAAAGATGGAAGGAGCCAAGTAAAGAAGCCAACTTTTGTTTCTCCCTTCAAGATTTGGGATGAGTACTCAACCATCATATTCCAAAGGTCCCCAACTGTCCATTTATGTAATAAAATCCACTGAGTCACCTGTAACAAAATCTCAAATAGAGAGTTGAGCAGTAATGTATGTTTATATAAGATCAATGCACATCATTTTGATATCTCTATTGAGTATATAGCATTTGACCAGCATTGCACAAACACAAATAACACAATGACTTGTAATGATACAAGTGGTCTTTATACAGTTAAATAATAATACATGGCGAAGTATTGACAGTAGAAAGAATAAGATGAGTACCTGATCCAGGTACTGCAATTCCTTGATACTAAATTTGTAGTATGAAACAAATGGTCTTAAAGCCTGAAAGAAATTTTACTCATATTAGAAGAAATATGCGCGTATGTAGATTTACTTCTACAACAGCAAATGACTTTTACAGCATTCTTTGAAGGAACAATTACCTGTGAAGCAGCAAGCCACTGAATTATGGACTTTAGCTCAGGATCTCCCCCAAAAGCACCACATCCCCAATTTCCAGTCACAACCCCTATAGAAGAATCCTCATTGTCCAGGCACATACTGGTTTTCTCATCAGAAATTCTGAGAACTTCATTTAGAGATGTTTCTTCATTTGTTTCAACAATAGTGGAAGAAGCTTCATGAAACTATTAGAAAGTATGCAACGAACAACCAAGTTAACCATGGAAGGAGTGTGTAAAAGCAAGCTCAAAGTAAGCAAAATTAACAAAAAACTTCAGATAATGGTATATCAAAAACTAAGGCTAGCATAATATGTCTGCCCACGTTCATTAGACAGTTTGGAATAAGATATTGAATCAAGAAAACAAATGGTAAGAAAAATTGCAGAAGTACCCAAAGATCATTCCTGGATATGTCATCTCTATCATCAAGTCCTTTGTCTTGGAACACTCTCTCATATTGGCAATATTTAGATTGATCAATAAAACCACAGAATGCCTTATTTGTCTCCCTATTGAAAGAAACAACTTGAAGTGTTAAAAATTTCAGAAAAATAAATAAATAAACATTACACAAGAAGACTAAAATCTACACATAGCATTTATACAAAGAGATGCATAAAACTTTCATGGACTTTTAAATAGGATGCTGACCTACATGTTTCAAGGTCTGCGCATATATTGCATGGACCAGCAAAGCCTTGTTTTACCTTTTGAACATTGGTGCCATATATCCTATCAATTCATTAGCTGATCCTTGTCAAATCATCCCATACTTGTAAATCCATGGTTGGACAAGATCACAAGACTATAACATGTACATTGTCAGCTAAGAGAATTCTCATCCCATACTTGTAAATGCATGGTAGGACAAGATCACAAGACTATAACATGTACATTGTCAGCTAAGAGACTTCTCATCCCATACTTGTAAATGCATGGTAGGACAAAATCACAAGACTAACATGTACATCATCAGCTAAGAGACTTCTTATCAGAAAACTCAGGTAAAATAAACTCTCTGCTATTTGACATTTATGCTACACTGAATTTTGACCATGCAAATGAACACAAGTTCCACACACTACAAACCAGCAACTCTCATCCCATACTTGTAAATGCATGGTAGGACAAAATCACAAGACTAACATGTACATCATCAGCTAAGAGACTTCTTATCCGAAAACTCAGGTAAAATAAACTCTCTGCGATTTGACATTTATGCTAAACTGAATTTTGACCATGCAAACGAACACAAGTTCCACACACTACAAACCAGCAACTCTAATTAGTATCCCCCACAGTAGTATTATCTGGGTATACTCAAAGCACGCTGATCACACCAATTAACCAGATTTGAGAACTTGAACTTTAGAATTTTAAGATCGCAAAGCAGACATACGATAGAACAAACAAACAACACCCTAAACTTGAATGTTAAACATCTTAATGAGTAGTACATTCTTCTCAGTTATATCCTTATTAAAGTAATCCATGAAGTCCATAATACGTATGCAACTCTCAAGCTTGGACGATGCTTATGCCTATCTAATCAGCTTCATATGCAGAGAAACTGAAACTTCAAAAGGCAAAATAAACAAATTTTTTAATCTCCTCATACTTCACACACAGGTGTCATATGTTTAATGCATCTAGATTTACTTGGTCAAATATTTTTACGGATCCAGATGAAAATTTGAAACAATTGGTTGCTTTGGACTGGATAAACATTGCCATGTGATATTTCGAAAGCTGCCATTACTCAAGAGATCAATAACATGAGGTTAAATATTTTTTTCCAAAATTGGAAATTCAATGACACTAATTATATTCTCTAATAACCTTACATGTCTAAGTCTTTTGTGTTTAAAAACCAAAATTTACAATACCGCAGGAGGAATCTGAGTTTTATATTGCTTCATCCCAGGCCAGCTTAATGCATCTATAGCGACAATCCTCGTCTTACGTCTTCCAAAAAACATCGACATCCCTTTTGTCCACATGGTCACCAGAATAACGAAATGAAGAGGCATATACCTACACTTCTTAGGATATATTAGATCATAATCAACTGCAACATAAGTCACTTAAAAGCAGTTCTTTGTACTTACAAATGCTATTTCAAAACTTCTATATATATTAAAGATAGTTTTGTAATTAGTAATAGTAGTAATGAAGTGACAAGAATCTAGTTAAAGTGAAGTTTAATATTAGCAATTAAATGATAATAATCAAGCAAAAGGTTTTAGGAGGTCAAGGACAGTAGTAGACTTATAACTTATTGTTATGAAATGTTAAGAAAGATAGTTACAATAATTACTTTTGAAATGGAAGGGGCACAACAACTACAAAGGTAACCTAATGTATTAGGTTGCCTTACCTAATTTTGTAAACCTACTCATATACATGTCATGATAAAATCTGCACAATCACAATTTATTGTATTCATGAATTAATATTCCTAGTTAAGACATAAATCACTGTTTAAAATTTTTTAACTAATGTTTTATATTTTATTTATATTCTTCATAAATTATAAGAAAAATAAAAAATTTCAACTTTTTGGCAAAGCATCATTTTAGTTTCAAATAAATTTTCACCAAAGAAAAACAGTACTTTAAAGAATATACACACAATTAGAACAGTCCCAAAACGTAAAAGTTTCCTCCAGCGAGAAGCAGAAATTTCATTATGACGACTTATGATGAAAAGATCAGCTGATCAAGCAACATTTGTTTCATTCAATTTTATAACATCAGCCAATATTTAAATACAAGAACAGGTAAGGTTGATACTGTGACCTATGACGTTTCTACTTCCTTTGGCTCAGGTCTTGGTTTTCTATTTTACTGAGTAAGACTCACCCAATATAATTTGAAAATCTTTCTGCACCAACAATTTCGATAGCCTCATTGTCTGCCATGGAAGGCAAGAAAAGCATCCCAGCAATTAATTCTGGGTTGACCATGAATCGGATCTCTTCCTACATAAGATGATAATGACAACAAATAAATTAAGAACTAAAAGATTCTACAGTTCAGTGCGACTTCAAGAAGACAATGGCCCATGTGACTCACAAGAAGGAAAACATTGCACACAAGCAATTTCAACGGGAAGGCATAGATGCAGGAGAAACATATATGTGGAACAATATAATTTTGGGAGAGGAAACAAAAAGACTTCTTAACGTATTTAACTAGAAACTATACCTGTACGCAACCCCAGTGAAGAGCACCACCTCCAATATACTTGTTTGCAAAATCCACTTCAAGAGCATCGTTGGTTGATCTTCTATCATGCCTGAACTGTGAACCTAAAGACCATGGAAACTCACTTGTCTACAGCTGAAATATGACAATTCATCATAACAGAATAACTTGAATTAAATTAAATTACCTCAAAATGGCAAAGAGGCACTAAAGATTTGCTCCAAAATTCAGCCTCTGGATAAGATATACACAAAGGACGATGGTCCAAAGGAAGAACTTTCCGCTCAATGATGACAAAGCCAACAGGCATACATAGGATATCCTTTTCAAAATAGTGTACAATGCACTTTATTTTATGTTCTTGCTTTTTCACTATTAACTTTCATATAGACTCCTGAAAAGATACAAGTTGGGCAGTTCATTCTGGGTTTCAGAAAACTTTAAGAAGGATAGTCAAAAGGTGTCAAACAAGATACAAGATGCATAACATAGCACATTATTTATTTATATACAGGATGCATACAGCTCTTCATGATAGTATTTACAGGAGATGCATAAGATAACTCAAAAGGTCAACCAGAGAAAGCTTAAGGTCACATATACGCAAATAATTCATCAAAGTTGATTGTTGGAAGACAGTTTGCACCTCTATTAGTGACCGGGAATTTAGACCAAAAGAAAGAGCATGCAAGAAGAGCACCAATCAATTCCTGAAAGCAACATTTATGCTATTCAAAATTATATTCTACTAAGAATAAGCAATCTGAAAGTAAAATAAATAAATAAAATAGAAATGAATTGGTGGTAAGGACAAGGAACAATGTCCTAGACATTGTTTGGTGCGTCAGCTAATTATACGACATGAGACATAGTTTAATCGTTTTCCTCATATACCAAATATTTGTATCATTTATGCAACATATTAATACCCCAAATAACATTTTCATTAGGCTTGAACAAATCATAGCTTTAGCAAAGTATTGGATAGATTAAGGAATGCCATCCTCATAAGTTAGGACATATCAACAATGTCTATGGAATGTAGTACCCCACAGGCATTCACAAAGCTCTTATAATTATCTACATTGGTCAAAAATGAAAAACTTTTGAGCTTTAGCAGTCCCCTTAGTTTAACAATGGTATGTTGGTATAATTAGTAAAAGTTATCTGCTTGCATACCAATCAAGCAACCCAATTCAATTTGTGAGGTTAGATAGTATTATCACAACTTATAATTTTTCCTCTGGTTTAACTGATATCTATGGACAAAATATGTTGCAGTTCACACGACTCATTGTTCTCATTATAGTAGTAATTAAGAAGATTTAAAAAAACACATGTTAGTAGGATCACCAGATTTGTTAAATTCTATTCTCTTCTAAATAAGCATAGTAGATTATCAATGTTAGGCCATTATTCCATCATCCATTTTGAGTTTCTGCAAAGTTGGCAGTAACTGAAACAAGGACTTCATAAACTATGTAAACACACTGGATTTGTATGCTTAAAATAAAGAAATCAAATAAATAGATACCTGGCTGAGAAACACTATGCCTACTTCTTGTGAACCCAACAAGCGGAGACCAGTTCCAAACTATATTTTCCTCCACCAAGAGGATCATCTGCACCTTGGTAAGTGACTCTCCAGTAGAGAGGGCAACTTCAACAGCATATTCGCCATTGCTGGTACAACCTCTCCAACCACTTAGCCGCTTCTGCCCGCAACATCAGCTGCATAAACCCTCCTTATTTAGCTTCTTTAATAACAATAATTATCTCTCCATAACTAGCTACGAGTTGCTAACTGCTTCAATATGTTACGCATATCCAAATCATCCACAAAAGAGTGCCAATGCTATATCAAGGAAGTAAATATAGGTTTTATACATATACTGAAGGTTCAAATTTATGGACATATCGGAATATCACCAGAATTCCGATATTCCACAATATTTTTTTGTATATAAATACCACCAGAAAATTCGAAAAATATTGGCAAAATTTGGGGGTATTATCTATAAACTTTGTACATTCTCAAATTCATTTGAAAGTTCGAATCTAGCAATCCATGACAAAATCGGCAATTGGAGTCACTAAGCATTACATTAATGTACAACCACCTTTGATAATAGCAACTCCAATCAAAACTAAAACACTAGATAATAAATTCCCAGTAATAAATTCAAAGAATCAAAAGGCAAAACCAATAAAACTACCTCTCCAAGCTTCTTTCCTCTCCCATTTCTTGGCAACAAAATCAGCCAATCGAAGCACACACAGAAACGACACAAGGAAATTCTCATTCAAAGAGTCACCAATAAACCCAACATTTCTGTTCCTAACGGGGCTCAGAAGTCGGACCTGTTCGATAAAAAGCATATCCAGACATACCCTTGAACAAAAGCAACAAATAGACATACCCAGACGACAAATCAAGTGACTTGACTGATACAAAGCAAAACCCATTTACCTCATCAAAGAACAGAGCATACCCATCTGAAGCAAAGGAGCCAGAGGTTCGAATATAGAGAGCGAGCTCCTGATATCGGAAATGGCGACCGAATAAAACCTCTCCTGAGTCAACCCTGCTGTGATGGGGTCCTCTGGCCAGTGCTTTTAGAATTTCAACGACTCTCGAAGGCCAGAACAGAGTCGATGATCGAAGTAGCAATGGCAAGTATGGTAGTATTGACTTCAAATCTTCCCTGCTCTCCATTCTTTTTCTTCTGTTTTTTATGTGCGTGCATGTGTTGTTTGTCTTTGTAGAGTTCTTCGTTTATTTTGATTGTCGTCGAAGAAGAAGCAATTGGGTTGAAACTAGAGCGGAGGTTTTGGCAAGTTGAAGAGCGAACCCAAACAACCAATACAGCACAAAGCAATTTGGGGAGGGCAAAAAGCCCAGCTGTCCCGAACGGTTCGATCCGTGTAAGACAGATTTGGATCAATTAAAATGGGCTTCGGATCGGGATCAAATCAAATATTTTTTTTTCCTATTTATAATCGGGTCAGATTTATGTGAAATTATTAAGCTTGATTTGTACTATTTAATCCGTTATTTATATAATTATTTTTAAAAATATAAATTAAAACAAAATTCTAATCTCTTTTTTCTTTTTAGTTAATTTATACTTAAATTTTATATATTAATTAATTAATTTGATAATTTAAATTTTTTTTGTCCATTTGTAAACAAACCTTGTATGCTTAGAGTTATGAATATAAAAAATGTTGGATAAATTTTTAAATTTAATCTTCGTTAGAAGCCTTAATTTAATTGGTTGTATTTCAGTTCTGATTTATAATTAGTTATAATCTGATTTATTATAAGAGAAAATTACACTGGACCCTTAAAGTTTGGCTTCCACACATCTAGATAGAAAAGTTTTCATATTGTACACAAGTACCCTCAAACCTAAAAGCTATTCGTGATAATATATAAGGGCTATTTTAGTATTTTTCTAATTATTTTATTCATAATACATTAATTATTTTTAACAGCCTTAATATTTATCCCATAGTAAAAAAATCCAAAATTCTACCTCTTTATTTAATAACGATGACGCCGCTTCTTCTCTTGACACCGTCTTTTGTTGTGCTATTCTTCACTAGTATCCTCTACTCGCATATTATGATAGATTATAATTTCCTTTATGTATTTTTGGGAATATATCTTGTTAAAATGTTGAATATTTTGAAAGTATTAGATTTGAAATGAGTGTGAATTTGATCAGAAAAACGATAAATTTTAGGTTAAAATTAATGAAGGGGCAATCTCCTCCGCTTATGTTTATTTTTTTAGTGAAGAAGGCTAGCATCTCCTCTATCTTGTTACAGTAGAGGCCGTTGGCTTCCATTTTTTAAAATTATTTTATTTAAATCTTTTTTAAGAAAAATTATATTATTTATTTTCAATATATTTATATTTCTGTCAAATATTAATATTCTATAAAGAAATAATTTAAATTTATAGAATGTAAGTTACAATATTAATTTCTTTTTATCTCAAATCTACACTTCACGAATAAATAAAAGTAAAGTCTTTTATTGCAATTGATTTGTTTAATATATTTATTTGATTTTTTAAATTTTTTTTTATTTTTAGATATCGCACAAGTTAAATTAATCGAAAACTTAACAATAGTTAAGTATAGCGGTGCTTGTGTAAAATAGTTAAAACTTTTCCAGCTAGGCGCGTAGTAAGACCAAACCTCAAGGGTATCTTCAGATTAATTCAAACCCGACCCGACATGACATGACATGGATTATTTGTCAACCCAGATTGAGAATTTTTCTCTTAAACCAGAAGTCAAAGGTAAGGACTAAGCTCACTTTCTGACTCTCGCATACAGTACACCAGCTGCTTCACCAAAAAAAAATGGCTTTGAACCTCAAGACTCTCGTCAACCACGCCCCTCTGTCGTCGTCTCGTCAAGACATTCATGGGGTTTCTCCAAAACCCACCTCCATCTCCTTTTCAAATTCTTCCTCTCTCCAAGGTTTTTTTTTTTTATTCTTTTTTGACGTCTAATTTTATTTTTTTTCTTTCGAGTTTCGAGTTACATGTTACCGTTTTTGTGGGTTTTGAATTTTACAGGATTTGGAACCCAGATTGCAACTCACAGGAAGAAGGACCCTTTTTCGTTTCAACAAACGGCAGCTGTCCGCCACTTGACTGGATCACTTACCCACAATGAAGGTCTTCGCTTTGCTGTGGTCAGTTCTTTTGAATTCACATTGTCTCAAATCTGTTATCTTTTTCTTTTTCTTTGATTTTCTATGTTAGTTATCATCTGGGGAATTTTTTTTTTTTTTTGTATCATCAAGGTTGTGGCAAGGTTCAATGAGATTGTGACGAGGCCATTGTTAGAAGGAGCTTTGGAGACTTTCAAGAAATACTCTGTTAAAGAAGAAGACGTTGATGTATGTAGATTACATGATTAATTTTAGATTTGATTCCATTTTTTTTTTTGTGTGTTTGCCCCTATTAATTCCTGACAATGTCATCAAAAGTCATCTCCTGTTAATGGTTGTGCTAGATGTAAGTGATTCACATTCAAATTTGTCTTATTGCTTTGATGGTTTCCTGCTGATTGTACCTCTCTTTTGGTTTCCATCAATTGCTGCATTGCTGTTTGGTGTAGGCGTAAATATGTCCGTCAAACGTCAATGCGTCAGTAAGTTAGAGAGTGACCTTTTCTTTTATGTTATGTAGCTATCTGCTCTTGTCAAGCCAAAGTTCTGTACATTTTTTGCCTGCTGCAGAGCAGGGAAAGCAAGCAAATTAAGAATTAGAAGAAGCTAAAGTTAGATAACACGTGAAAAGAAAAATAGTCCAGTAATCTTAGCATTGCTGCATCGCTTGATCGTGGAGCATTTGCTGTTATAATCTTTAGTTGGTGGTACGGTAGATGCATTGCAAAATATGTTTTTTGGTCTTGTAATTTTTAACTTGGTCTATGCATTGCTGAACTGCTGCTTGCCGTAGGCCTAAATATGCCGGTCAATGTGTCAGGAAGTTAAGAGTGTGGTCTTTTTTTTTATTTGTCATAATCCAACTGTGGCTATCTGCTCTTGTCAAGTGAAAGTTCGATAAAGGAAAATGAAGCAGAATAAGAGGCTTAAGTTAGATAACACTGGAAAAGAAAACAGTCCAATAAACTTAGCATTGCTGCATCACTTGAACTTGGAGCATTTGCCGTTATAATAGTTATTTGGTGGCAGGGTTGATGTATTGCAAAGCATAATTTTATGTTTTGTAATTCCTAACTTGATCTATGGTCTTAGGTGTATTTTTATCGATATATCAGAGAGAATTCTGATGTTGGAATGATTATCCTCTTTGCTTTCTATCAGGTTGTATGGGTTCCTGGTAGTTTTGAAATTGCTGTTGTCGCAGAAAGGCTTGGGAAGTCTCGAAAGTATCATGCAGTAGTATGTATTGGAGCTGTGGTATGGTTTCTCTTCTAATTTCCTTTAAAGATTTTTTCTGTTTAAATATTGTCTCTGGTCATTAGGGGTTGCTCTTCACTGTGCTGTTGGTTAGTGATAATTTGCTAGTTGTTCCTAATCCATGAAAACCCTGTTTGTTGTTATTAGGTAAGAGGTGATACTACACACTATGATGCTGTAGCTAATTCGGCTGCATCAGGAGTACTTTCTGCTGGCTTAAATTCAGGTTGGTATTCATGCTTTGTTTTGTTTTTGAATTGATTTTTTTTTTCTTTACAAGTAAGCAGGTCCAGTTACGCTAATTCCTAATTCTAAACAGAATTTAACGACACAAGGATCCATATGTAAACATAGTATATATAGTACCTTCAATATTCACTTACAGCAGCATCTTGTTTGTAAATTATATTCTATTTTTTATTGCTTTTGAGTACATTCATCTTGATTTTCTTGTAGTTGTTTTAACTTTAAATTTGTGCGCAAATTTTCAGTCAAACCTTTGAAGCTGTGGGTATATATATTGAAGTATCATTTTAAGAAATAAGAATACACATGGATGATTTATGTTGTATTATATTTTTGAAAAATGAAGTCCTGTGTTTCACACTTTTCAACCCAGATTTGTGTCAAATAGGTTTGGAGATGTATCTTTCTTGTCTGTTGATTTGGGTTTCAAATTGTGGAGATTGCCGACCTTTATTTTGATTAGAGCACCTATAAAACCTAGTTGTTGAAATTTGGAGACAAAACAAAATGTTCTCATGAGGAAAGGTTATAAGTGTAATAGAGCGGTAGAAGGTGATTTCTTTCACAACAAGGGAGAACACGGTTGTCAGCAAGAAGAAGGGAGGGATAGCAGTTGCAGTTGTCATTGCTAGAGATGTTTTGTATCTCATTCTTCCTTACATTTAAAGTGTTTAAACATCTATAGCTAATCTCTGTCTATTATCATTTACTGCTATGTACAATGATGGATTGACCTCAATGAAACATATGACGGACACAAGTGAGGGCTATTGTTCCGTTGCTTTCGAGTGTTTTTATGCACATATATTTTTCTAGTCCCGAGTGACAGAATGGGATCATGATTACCTGTAGAACTATCATAGGTTGTTGGATGACACTTGCCATGAATGTTTTTTCTTAGTTCCTGCTTGTGGCTTACTGCCAGAAAATCTTGCTAGTGTGCCCTTGGAAGGTGAGCAATTGAAAATATTAGGAGTATTTTACTTGCTTAACCTGTTGATTCTCAACCTTTTATGACAGTAAGAGGGTTACAAAGTAACGTACTGTAGCATATAATTATAACTCATCATTATGTTGGTGCTGTTTCTTTACTTCAGTTTATGTTTGGTTTTACGATGAAAATTGAAGCTGTTTCTTATGTCCTCTGTAGGTGTTCCGTGTATATTTGGTGTGCTGACTTGCGATAACATGGAGCAGGTAAAGTCCCAATACAAGACCTCAAAAAGTTGCATTGAAACCATGCTGCATCGGAGAAAGTCTTCAGATTTGTCTTCTTGCTGTTAAACATAACCTGTGTCTGTTGCGTTTTATGATGATTGCAGGCTTTGAATCGAGCTGGTGGTAAATCTGGGAATAAGGGTGCCGAGGCTGCTTTGACTGCTGTAAGTTGATATTGAAGTAATAGGATCGTAATTAAGTAATTGTTTGTCAATTGATATTAAGATGATCAATTTCACTTTTTTCTGCAGATTGAGATGGCATCTTTGTTTGAGTCCCATCTGAAGTAGTGGTTCCACCAAGAAGAGTTGGTTTCAATCCTTTTCTTGCAACCTTTTCTTTTCCTTGGTTATGGCCTGTTTTGTTGTAGATTACATATCTAAACTGTCGGGAAACTCGATATTTAGGGAACTGCAGAGAGAGTAGCCGGAAAATATCCCTGTGCTGATTGCTTTGTTACCTGAAACATGTCACTAATATTCTCAATAAGCTTTTCGAATTCAATAAGCTATTTGTTGATTTCTTTGTACACGGAAAATGTCTTTGCCACTGTCAAACATTGGAAGAGAATAATATTCGACGATATGTATGCTTTGCATTTGTATCATTTGTATTTTAATAATCAAATTGACAATTCAAGGCGCGGTTTAGGGTTCTTCATGACCAAAAAGAAAGTATTATTCAGACCAAAGTGTAAGGACTTGAGGAAGATTGAGCCCTTTGATTTCTAGTGATGAGCAACTCCAAGAAGAATCTTTCTCCTAAAATCAGGATGACATTCAACATGATGGACCTGTAATTGAGTTAACATCAATGACTCAACCGAAGCAGCAACACCAACTGGCTCACAAGTACCTTTGATTTTGTAGTTTACTTTTTTTTTTCTTTTTTTTTTTTCATATAATAAAATTTAAAATTTTAGATTATACTCTTTGCGATTAATTTTACTAAGTAAACTTTAACTATTACAGGGGTAAATTGTATTTTAATTCGTAACCATTATAGGACCAATGTGTGTAAAATGTTGCGAAAAGATGAAAATAACATTTAAAATTAAAATAATTAAAAAAAAAAAGGACGAAGGTGGCCTCTGACAACTCCTTTTTTTGGATGAAATTGCTAGTTGGCTAACTCCTCTCAACTCCTCCACTGGGAGACGGAGGAGTCGCCGGAAGGAGGTAAATTTCTCTTTAAATATTTACCTAAATTCTATCTACTCCTTTTTGTTTGGATGAAATTGCTAGTTGGTTAACTCCTCTCAACTCCTCCACTGGGAGACGGAGAAGTCGCCGGAAGGAGGTGAATTTCTTTTTAAATATTTACCTAAATTCTATCCGATCACTTAACATCTATCACTGAATTATGATTAAAATATTTTTCCTAAAAGTAATATATTTTCAATTGTATTATCATTACATATCCTACAAATGATCAATTTTTATATATTTTTCACAAATTAAAAGGATACATAAAATTTTTAATTACATGAATTTAATATTTTCCAAACAAAATAATAATTATTTATTATTATCAATCAAAAATTTAATTGATAAAATATTATCAATATTTAGATATTTTGGTGTAAAGGATAAAAATGTAAAATTTTTTGTTTTCAAATATTTCTATCTTTAAGAGAAAACCAACCACTTTTTATTCTATTGTTAGAAGATAAAAAAATACAAAATTATCATTGATATGGTAAGTATAAATTGTTTTATTTTAACAACATGAGATTAACCCAGTGGTATGCCCTTCACACTTACACCTCAAGGTTGTGAGTGAGAGTCCTGCACCCTCTCCCAAAAACAAAATTTTAAGAAGAATCTGACCTCATTCAAGATACGTATTCATAACTACCCAAAAATGCATCCTTCTCTCCAGCACTGTTGCTAAGATGAATACAGATTCAGATTCAATTTCTTGAAATACCATCAGCTGCTAGTACTGTATCTCTAAGACAAAGAAATGAATCGACTTTACCCATTTAATCTCTTAAAAAGATAGCTTACAGTCTATTCAAGCAAGATTAATAAAACTTCAACTCTCAAGCTCCCTTCTTCTTCTGTTCTTTGGACGGCTTCGGGTCCTCCTCCTTCGTAAGCATTCTTGGTGCAATGGCCATGGCCATAAGTTCTTGGAAGAGCAATTTACATGCATAAGGAATGTGAACCTGCAACACAATCATCAAGCCAAATATTGGATTATATAATTAAACTCTCCCTACATTGCAGGAACAGCAAAACCTTTCATGTGAAAATTAAGATCTCACCTGAACAATGTCAGTTTTGTTCTTGCAACCTCTACACTCAAACGAATTCTTCTTTAGATTTGCGATAGCTATCAACCCACAACGCTCACAAACATGCACCCTGTATGCATCACTTTGGTCAAACAACCTTTCTTTGAGAAAGTGAGCAGCACCGTGAGCAATCATACAATCTCGTTCCATTTCTCCAAATCGAAGGCCACCATCACGAGACCGTCCCTCAGCAGGCTGCCTTGTAAGAATTTGTACAGGACCACGCCCTCGAGAATGAATCTTATCATCAACCATGTGCTTCAGTCTTTGGTAATAAGTGGGACCAAGGAATATCATAGCAGGGAGTCGTCTGCCTGTGTGACCATTATACATAGTCTCAAACCCACGCATTTGATACCCACATTTGTGAAGAGCTTTGCTGATATTGTCCACCTAAAGTGAAAAGTAAAATAGTATAAGATGAAATTTTTCCAACCAAGTGAAAAAGACAAAATACAAATTATAAAGAGTTTGTTACTACTTACGGTGACATCTGTAAAAGGGGTGGCATCACCTTCCTTCCCCATGTGAGCAGCAACCTTTCCCATGATACACTCAATAAGCTGACCAATTGTCATTCGAGATGGAATAGCATGTGGATTCACAATGATATCAGGAGTAATCCCTTCCACGGTCCATGGCATGTCTTCCTGTGTGTAAGTCATGCCCACCGTTCCCTTCTGACCATGCCTACTACTAAACTTGTCTCCAATCTGGGGGATCCGAACAGATCTAACCCTCACTTTTACAAATCTCAACCCATCTGCATTTGTTGTCAATAAAACCTACAAGAAGATTTAAATTGTTAGGTAAGCAACAAATGCACCAAAATATTTAAAAAAAAAAAAAAAAAAAGGGACCAACAACAACTGTGCACTAAATTTTCTAACAAATTTGCAAGACAGTAAGTTCTTTTTTATTTTATTTTTCAGCTCTCATGAAAAAATACAATAGAATATCTTAAAATGGAACACAATTGTGAACTTAAAGCTTACTTGATCCACTATCCCCGTTTCACTGTGACGTAAGCTTATGCTATGATCACGCTTTGTGTATCGTGAAGACTGTCCCTGAGCTTCATCCTGAGCAATCGGAGTCGTCTTTCCAATAATAACATCCTCACCAGAAACTCTTGTGCCCTAAGAAACAATTCAAATTAATACCACAAAAATATAATTTTAAAAAAATCGTAAAACAGAAGAGCAAAAACCACTCAATTGTTAAATACTTACAGGAGGTGCAAGACCATCATCGTCCAATTTATCATACGAGCCATGCCGCATGCCCTACAGAAAGGGATTATGATGAACATCCAATATTTACACAAGTAGTGAATATCAAGCAGTACCCTGAACTCATTATTTACCATGGTATTAGATCTATCTGGTCGCCCAAAATCTTCCTTTACAAGAGTTCCCATCTTTTTCTCCTCATCCCTGTCAAGCAAGAGTTTATATTTGAATATCTTCATGAAAATATAATAAACAAGTTATCATACAGATGGATTAAATAACAATACAAACAAGAAAGGTCTCACCAATAAGCTTACCTATATGAACGGAAGAAAAGTGATCGAAAGAATCCACGATCTATTGAAGATTGGTTCATAATAACAGAATCTTCTTGGTTGTACCCAGAATAGCAGGCAATGGCAACAATGGCATTCTGATGCAGGATGACGGGAACAGAAATATCATAAATAACTACTATTACAAGGGTAAACACAAAAAGTACACCAGAATTATTGACTCACAATGCCAGCTGGAAGCTGCCTAAAGTGTAGATGTTCCATGGCTCGAGTAGTTACAAGTGGCTTTTGAGGATAATAGAGGACATATGCCAAAGTATCCTAAGGGACAAAGTAATCATGGCAAATCATTATCCATGGCATGCTGAGGAGAACTTATGATCACATCAACAGAAACCAAATACATACCATGCGAAATTGGTAGTTCGTGACATAGATTCCCATTGCTTGCTTACCCATAGCAGATTGATATGTATTACGAGGGGACTAAAGGCACCAAACCACAACAAAGTGAGATGAAATTAAAATACCAACATATTTGGTCAGACAAACACCACAAGCATCTAAATACCTGATTATGGTCAGGAAATGGTATAATTGAAGCACAAACACCCAAAATCAAGGACGGATGAATCTCACAATGTGTGTAAGTATCAGAATAAGCCTCTTCCGGATTAATCCTGGCTTGTACAAGATCCTGTAACAAATTTATATCAATCAAACTTGTCAGTGCTTCATTGTCCTATGAGCTAGTTGATTAATTGTTGCATCAAGGCCTTTTTGACTAAACAGAATTATTGCACTCACATTGATTGTCATGGAAATCATTGTGGTCTCTTCTTCTTCTGTGTCAATATATTCAACAAATCCCTTTGATACAAGTTCATGCCAGCCACCATCTTCGGGGGACTCCTGATATATAGAATAGTATCCATTTAAGTACTGCAAAAAATTAAATAACTAAACAAATACATATGTAAACTTCTAATAGGCGTACCCTCTGCTGCAGTAAATGAATATCTCTCTTCCTTATGAGAAGCCTTTGTTTCTCCACAATGAATAGCGGACGACTGCAGCGACCATAATCGGTATATATCCGTAATTCTTTCAAGCGGATATCTCTAACAACTCCAACTTCAGTATTGACATCAACCTGCACATTAATAGACACATCAGCATTTAAGTGAACATACTGCAAAATTCCTCTCAACATATTTTATGTATGTAAATGATTGATCAACACTATTTACAAAGGATTCAGCAAGTCTATGATGACAGAAAATGTAAATTCTCGCTAAATATAATACAAGAGAACAATGTGGTTGGCCCATGCAAGTCAAAATTAAATTACGTATAATTGCATTACAAAAAACTTATCAACACAGGAAATAGAAAATTGTACAAACAGTAGGTTTTGATATTTATTTATTTATTTATTTTTGAGCAAGTTTATCCGAAAAGAAAAATAATGGTATACTAACCCGTCTCCTCAATCTTCTCAAAGTTTTCACCAACATATCAGGATCACGGTGAATACCAACCCAGCAACCATTGACAAAAATTTTTGTAGCTTGGGGTATAACCGCGGGAGAAATTTCCTACAATTAAGGGAAAGGTAAATGAAAGAAATGGAAAGGCAAATAGAAAATCTGCATCCAATGCCTTAAACCTCAAAAGTATGTACCTCGAAATTCTCCGTTCCCCATTCTTCCAAAAATTCCAAAATAGGATAAGCTGCTGAACCAACAGTTATGTACACCATCAACGCAAGATTCTTAACCAGTCCACAAGCCTGAAGTAGCAAACAAGTTATGGTCATAAGCACCATGTGCATGAGAGGAATTAATGAACAGCTACGTGCAGATTTTCACATAGCATGAAATAAACTCACTTGTCCTTCAGGGGTTTCAGCTGGACACATCATTCCCCACTGTGAATTGTGCAATTGTCTGGGTTTGGCCAGTTTTCCTGACAAATGAAAACTCCATTAGAGAAAGAAGGGGGTAGGGGAATAGGCAAAAAGTTGATGCCAATGATGAAAAGATTATCTCTAGCATGCGCTAATAACAATAATTTATTTTGTTGATCCAGTCTCCACGACGAAAAAATCATTGCTTCAGGCACAGCAGCAAGTAATTTTACCTTCACGTCCTATAGGAGAATTTAGTCTTCGCAAATGCGACAAGGTGGAGGCATATGTTAGACGATTTAACACCTACAGAAAAAAAGATTAACGCCACATAAAAAATCTACTAAAAACAATCACTTTGACATTTCAAAAGCAGAAGTTCAGGGAGCAAAACACTATTCCCATTATTCATGTGACAAACAAAATATTATCTAAAAACCTGTGATACTCCAGCCCTTGTACCAGCTGCATTTGCTTGACCCCAGTTACCAGTAGCAAGTGAGTACTTGAGACCACTGGTAATGGTTTTTGCTTTAATAGCAAATTGCAGGTTTACATCCTTTCCGTTGTCAACACACTGGAACATGTAGGAACTACATAAGTATAACTTACCATTGAAAAAAAAAAAAGAGGTGAAATAAAGAGATACAAAATAGAATTGAAAGAACCTTCTGCACATAACCTCTAACATCCCTGGTTAACTTTCTAAATAGCTGCAAACATACAAACAACAATCGAAGATTAAAATCCTGAAATACAAATATATTTCCCATCCAATTTTACTGGTTAAAATAAAAGTACAACAAACCATTCGGAACAAGCCTCCGAGTAATGGACCAGCAAGGTCCAGCCTCTTGTTGCCATAATGATCCCTATCATCTTCAGCCCTCCGGTTAAGTGCACACAATAGAAGTCGATGAATAATATATCTGTAAGAAGCACCGACAAATTTTGTAACCATGCAACTAATTTGGAAGCAGTCACATTGCTAATGCATATGAAGGAAGACCAGACTTACCCAAAATAATAAGCTTTCTTTGTTTCACAAAAATCTCCAGTACCAACATGAGGAAGCATTTCCTTTTGAAGGATCTCTTTGGCATACCTGCAAAGGAATACACAAAAGATTCACCATGAACGTTACAAATGTTCAAATAGCACATTTAACATAACAGGTAAAATTGCTAAGGTGGCACATACTTAATTCTCCTTTCCTTGGTTACACCAACAGTTGCTCCTCTTTTTCCAATGTAATCTAGAGCAACCTGCAGTAGCAAAGAGAGGGGAATGATAAAGTCAGCAAGGATGAACAGCTGACGTCACAACCAAAACAAGGAGCACCATGATCTCAAGCAACTGGAAAAAGAAAAATTGTAGCACATAAAAAAAAAAAACTGGACATTGTATATGCACAAACATCACCAAATACAACAAAAGTGAATCTCCAAGCTTTTACTAGGTAAGCCAATTGATAAGCATTAAACTAAGACATCAGACAAGACATTGAACCGTTTTGATAAACTGTAAGCTAGATATAATGATACATCAGAGTACATAAAAGAAGATGCAATTTCTAAAAACAAGTAAGGGAAAAACAATGCCAGCAAAACAGACCATGAAAAGTTGATTCACAAAAGAAAAACCTAGACATTAAATTTATCGGAACACAAATACAAAATGCCGACAGAAGACACCAATCTGAAAACAAGAAAATAGTTTTCAATATGCACAAGAAACAAAAGAGAAGAGGAAGAGGAGAGTGTGCAGGGGATAAGGCTCATCTTATACTAGATGAGACATTGTAAGTTTATCCAGAATAACCACAAAGCAAGGATGTAACATCTCTCACATGATTTGGTGTGACATAACAATTATGTAACAACACTCAATCACAAACCACTGAACGATAATTTTCATTATAGTGATAATGGTACCTGTTGATTTTGAATGACAAAAGCTTCCTCTAGGGAAGGCCGAAGTAACTCCATCATTTGAGTGTCAGAGAAGTCATAGCATATGTGCTCTAATATATCTTTGTCAGCAACAAATCCCAGAGCACGAAACACAATAATAATAGGAATTTCAGTTCGGATGTATGGAAGAGTAGCACGAATGTACTGCCCTGAAGAACCCTGTAGCAAAATTACCGAATGCAAAGTCAGGTCACAGACACAATAATAGGGAATTCAAATCTGAAAAACTCTTTGATAACAAATTAATAGAACAATCAACTCTTCCATAAAAGCACCCCAAACACCAAAAGAGTTCCCATTACCCCTTTGGCACTAGTCCGAGAAAGCATTCGCACAAACATTGTGCTGGGCGGCCTGTTCTGGGATTCTGCCATAGACCGAACTTCCGCCACATAGGCGTACTTGTTAGGCTGCCTCTTTTTGAACACATAGACATGATTGGTGCTCATCTTCTCCTGAGCTATCAGTACCTTTTCACTGCCATTGATAATAAAGTACCCACCTTGATCATATGGACACTCCCCAAGCTCAGTCAAATCCTTCTCAGAATTTTGATATAATGTGCAATAACTCGACCGAAGCATAATAGGAACCTAACAATATACAAAAACAAAGCATTAGACTGATCAGTCCTCGGAGATACAATCATCAATTTAGTTAAAAATACATACCTTCCCAATGAAAACTTTGGTGAAATCTTGAGTTTCCGTAACTTCTTCACCATCATGTCCTTTCTTAATAACTCTCTTCGTAACATCCACATACAGGGGAGCCGAGTATGTTAAATTCCTCAATCTTGCAGCCTTGGGAAACAATGTCGCAGTTTCTCCATCAGACTCGGTCATCATGGGCTTACTTAAATATATCTGACCAAAGCCGATCTTATAAATGGTCTGTGGATAAAATTCAATTGCATTCATTAGTCGGCATAGATTTATACTCGAAATTGACAAACTGTCTTTTTGAGCTGTGCATCTACTTCCATGCTAGAAACAATTCATCGTCTCATAAAAATTAAACTCTCCCACCCTAAACCCTAAAAAGATACTATTAAATCGATGATTAAACGAAATACACATGTACATGTATGTTTTTAAGAGAATTAATGACCTCAGCGAAATCGGACTGGTGGCCAGGGTTATGTTGAGATTCGGGTCGAATCTCAATATCAGCGGACTCGTCGACGATTTCTTGCATAGTGTTCTGGATGAATTCATCGAAGGAGTCGAGTTGTTGGCGAACCAGACCTTTCTCTTCGAAATAAGCGGAAATAACAGCCCAAGCATCCTCCTGTGTAATCTCGTCGTCGTCCTCGTTCTCGTTCTCGTCTACGTCTAGCTCTTGCTCGTATTCTACCTCGTCCGCCATTTGTTAAACCCAAGAAGAGAGACAGAGACAGAGGTAGTAGAGGCGGTTTCAGTTTTTGGGGAGAAAGTTAGTGTATATAATTTGACATATAATGTTGTTTGAACACATTAATCAAACACAACGGACAAGGAACATCATCAACACAAAATTTGACGAAACAATAATCTAATTGGACTTATTAAATCTCCAGAGAGAAACAGAAACAGAAACCACCTGTTCTCTGATCAATAAAACTAATTTTTACAAAACATACCAAAATGTTAGAGAGCTAGGATTGTTATCAGTGACAGTGAGTATCCAAAAATGAAGGCGATATCTAGTTTATAAATGCATAAAGAACCCCTTCCAGGTTGCATTTGCACACCGCCGTTTGTGTTATATATTTGTTTGGAGAAATTCCAAAGTAATACCTCTAATTTTTTTTATAGCTAAAATCCATCTATAGATCTATAGTTTTATTTTAAACAAATAATACTTCATGTCGAGCTCCCCTAACATTAAGTTTAACTGTTAAAAAATAGATTCAAGTCTCCCCTGGTTCAAGATTCATGGTGGATCTACCATAAATCTCTCGCTTCTTTCTCTACTTCTCCTTATTTTTAAACCGTCAATCATACTTTTTAATGGTTAACTTAATATCAGGGGAATTCAGTGTGAGTTTTTGTAACTTTGATTTTGAGCGTAATTCAACAAATCTCAAGTAAATTTAGTGTTATTTGTTTATTTTATTTTATAGTCAATTTTTTTTTACCGTTAGTTTTAATTATCAAAATACCATTGATCGTTAATTTTTCTGTTAAAGATATTATTAAAATTTCTCTCTAGTTTGGTGTATTAGTCAAAATTTCTCCCTAATTTTATTTATTGCAAAAAAAATTTCATAATTTTATTTTACAGTCAATTTTCTCTTACATATAGCAAGGTTATAAAAAGCGCTAGGCGCTAGTCGGGCGGCAACCCATTGTCTAACTCCTAGAACGCTTAAGCGGGGATTAAGCAATCTATTGGAAGTCTGTCAAAGGCAGACAGATGGAAGGAAATGGAGAAGAAGTGAAGAAGCTGAAGAATAGATGTTGTGCTGCTGTGATAAGAAGAAGAAGAAAAGAAATATGCTACCATGCCCAAAAGAAGAAGAAAGAGAATATATATATATATATATATATTAAAACATAACTCCCAAAATGACACTGTTTCCCAAAATGATACCGTTTTGGGGATTAGATTTTTTAAAAAAAAAATGGTTAGGGTTTTTTTTTTTAAAAAAAAAAAACTAAACCCCAAACGGCGTCGTTTGGGGTTTATTTTGTAATTATTTTTTTTCATTTCTTCTTCTTCCTCCATAGCCGCCGTCTTCTTTTTTCTTTTTCTTTTTTCTTCTTCTTTAATGGACACTTTGGTCTAAATCACGGAGGCTGAGGCGCCGCCTAATACCTCTCCACCCCTTAATCGGCGCTTAATGCCGATTTCTTCAACCATGACATATAATTAACTTTTTTATTAAAAATTTTAGAACATCTAAGGGCTGGTTATGTTAGTTTATAAACTTAGGGTATGTCAGTGTAATTAGTCCATTAAAAAAGGGTACATAAATAATATATCACGTTTATGGGTGTAAATTGGCACCTATTTCAAAGTTATATATTGAAAAATCTTCTTGAAGCACACACAAGCGAGCACGAAAAAAGGCAATGGCTACCCAGCTGCGTCTTGTTCGAAAACTGTTACTCGAAATCCCGCACAGACACCGCAAAAACCCCATTTCATTTGCTTCTTGTCTGTCCCTCTGCACAGACTCATCGAATCACCAAGAACGCGAAGAACAAGTGCGGAGACTGCGAATCCTGCTTCAACAGCACCGCACAGCAACCGCCGAAAACCTCATCAAAACCCTGATTCTCTCAAAGACTTCACCCTTCTCTTCACCGGACGATCTCTTCACTCTTTTCTCTGTTTCTTCACCCTCATTAAAAGCTCTTTTTACTAACATGCTCTTAATAGTTTTATCGTCCTCCAAAATGCCCGTTGAAGCCTTGCAACTCTATTCTTCTGTTAAAAAGGATGGTGGGTTTCCTTCTTTAGCTTCTCTTAATGTCTTGCTTGATTGTTTGGTGACTTGTAACCGCTTTGACAAGACTCTTGAATTGTTTGAGGACATTGTTGATTGGGGTATTCGGCCTGATACGTTCACGTACGGAAAAGTTGTTCAAGCTGCGGTGAAGATGGGAGATTTAAAGAGGGCGAGAGAGATTGTTGATTTGATGGAGAAGAGAGGAGTGAGGACTAATGTGTTTGTTTATAATGTTCTGATTGGTGGTTTGTGTAAAAAAAAGAAAATGAGGGATGTAGAGACGCTGTTTGACGAAATGTGTAAGAAAAATCTGATGCCAACTCGTGTCACGTATAATACGTTGATTGATGGGTATTGTAAGGCTGAAGAGTTGGAGAAGGCATTTGGTTTGAGAGAAAGGATGAGGATTGAGAACGTGGAGGCGAATTTGATTACTTTCAATTCCTTGCTTAGTGGGCTTTGTAAGGCGAAGAGAATGGAGGATGCTAAAAAGGTTTGCCAGGAAATGGAAGCTAATGGGTTTGTTCCTGACGGGTTTACTTATAGTATTCTTTTTGATGGTTTTTCCAGGAGTGGTGATGGTGAGGGTGTGATCGCTCTGTATGAAGAAGCAATTGGGAAAGGAGTTGGGATTAACAGTTATACTTGTAGCATTTTGTTGAATGTCTTGTGCAAACAAGGGAAGATTGAAAAGGCTGAGGAGGTTTTGGGAAAAGAAATTGAAAATGGGCTTGTTCCGAATGATGTGATGTTTAACACAATCATCAATGGACATTGTCGAAGGGGTGACATGAATAGAGCCATTTTCACTATTGAACAAATGGAAAATCGTGGAGTGAGACCAAATTGCATAACTTTCAATTCTTTGATTGACAAATTTTGTGAAATAAGAGAGATGGATAAGGCAGAGGAATGGGTAAAGAGGATGGCTGAGAAGGGTATTTCACCGAATCTGGAGACACATAACACCCTAATTGATGGCTATGGACGGATGGGCCTTTTTGATAGGTGCTTCCAGATTCTTGAAGAAATGGAAAATCATGGGATGAAACCAAATGTTGTAAGCTTTGGTTCTCTCATCAATTGTTTATGCAAGGATGGTAAGCTTCTTGAAGCTGAAATTGTCCTCAGAGATATGGAAGGCAGAGGGGTTTCCCCTAACACTCAAATATATAATATGCTCATTAATGGCGCCTGCTCAGCGGGGAGGATCAAAGATGCTTTTAGGCTTTTTGATGAAATGGTCAAAATTAAAATTGCTCCAACACTTGTAACTTACAATGCCCTCATTAATGGGCTCTGCAAAAAGGCTAGGATTATGGAAGCTGAAGACTTGCTTCACCAGATAGCAAGTACTGGTCTTAGTCCTGATGTGATAACTTTCAACTCTTTAATCTCAGGTTATTCCAATGCAGGAAACACCCAGAAGTGTCTTGAGATATATGAAAATATGCAGAAATTGGGCATCAAACCTTCGTTAAAAACATTTCATCCTCTTATTAGTGGATGTAGCAAAGAGGGAATTGTAATTGTAGAGAAACTTTTCAGTGAAATGTTACGGTTAGATTTGTCTCCTGATCTGGTTGTTTATAATGCACTCATCCACTGTTATGTTGAGCATGGAGATCTTCAGAAGGCATTAGCTTTGTTTAGTGAGATGGTAGAACGAGGAATTCATCCTGACAAGATGACTTATAATAGCTTGATTTCGGGGCACTTAAGAGAGGGAAAATTGTCCAAAGTAGAAGATCTCGTCAATGACATGAAGATCAAGGGATTGAATCTTAAGGCTGATACTTACAGCATACTGGTTAAGGGTTATTGCGAACTTAATAATTATGGTGAAGCTTACATTTGGTACAGAGAAATGTTTGAGAATGGTTTTCTCCCAAGTCTCTTTATATGCAATGAGCTTACCACTGGCCTTAAACAGGAAGGGAGGTTAAAAGAGGCCCATATTATAAGCTCTGAGACGAGTGTTAAAGGAACGGATGCTTGGAGCATAAATGAGGATCTGCCTGCTGTTGCCAAAATATAGGAGAGAGATGGTTGGTGTGATTAGTAGTCAGCTCAGCAATTGATTAAGGTCTCAAGGAAGTCCTGAAACCCAGCTACATATGACCGTGTGGTCATATAGCCTTATTCTATGCTGAATTCCAGGCCAGGCATGTGTTTCCCTAGAAGCAGTTCTTTATTCTGGTTCAGACTCGTTGGAAATGCGGTATGCGGAATTTCACTCAATCTCACAATTTGTTATGGTAGTTCGATAATCTGTGGGTTTATTTATATCTATCTATTTATATCTCTATGTGTGTGTGTTGCGTTTGCCTTATACCTTAATTTAAACATATTTTGGTTATATCGATTCTGTATTTTGATGTGTACTATAATTTCATTTGTTTGGCTAACATGAGGCAATCATATCGATATGTTTGTACCGGGCAAGCAACATTCAAACTAGTATTATGATTGATTGAATAATGAAATTGCATATATATATATATATATATATATATATATATATATAGGTGCAATAGGAGCATGGTTTTCCAATTTTAATTTGTATATGAAAGTGGTAGCTCTTCTATCTAGTGGCAAATATCAGATTTTACAATAATCAATTTAAAATGTACATTCAATCGATAGATATTAAAGTTGTAAATGGTCATAAAATATCAAAAAGAAAAAAAATTTAGTGTTGGAAAGCATATATAGGCATTCTAAACTGTCAGTATATAGTAATTTTCTAACAATTTTATAATTGAATGAAATTTGTGGATGATCATTTAAGCATGGCATATATAGGGATTTGTGCATCCACTGAAAAGGTAGCAGATGCTGATGAACCTTAAAAATTTGAAGAAGTGTGTTCAAATGCTGTCTTGTTGCTTGTTTTGGTATTTATTGTTCTAAGAATGAGAAACTACTCACACTCTCTCTTAATCGATTTACTGGTTTCAGTTGTCGAAACGTAATCTGATAGGAAAAATAAGTTCTGAAGAGAACACAAATATGTTTCTGTTGCTGGTTGCACCCGTAATTTTATCTAGTAATCTTCTCATATATATATCATGTCTTTTGGAAGAGAGGGAGGAAGGCAGAAGGTAGACTGTGATGCACTGGCATACTTTTTATCAAATTTTCATTAAACTCTTAACAATAGATATCTAATAGATAGACATATAAAGTTTTACAGACTTAATTCAGTAAATTCTTTCTCAGCACCAAAAGATAACGGAAGAAAATACGGCTGATATACATGTCTAGTAGACTCCAAAATGTAGCTGTATTTTAGTGTACTTTTGATCAATTATGTGTGATACAAGGTAGCATGGAGTTTTCACAATTAGCAACATATGAGGGCCTACTTTGCTCAAGGCTGCCAAAAGGCAATCATTTAGTTACATAAGGATATGTTAATTACGTTTATGACAGTTGGTGTAGAACCCAATGTACTTGTGGTGATTATTTTGTATCCTTTAATTCCTGAATGTCTGTTTAAAAGCATGAACAAATGGCTGAAAATCTTCTTACAACTTTATGGACGTGGAATGATAATTTGCTAACCAGACTGTTGATGATTGGTTTGTCATGAACCGGAGAAAGCTGTCGCATTGCAATTAAACACGTTTTGAAGTTAGATATTGTTTCTGCCTGTTGTTGGGTGACCTTTCATGAGATGAGATTTTGCTTATTTTCGTTTTTAATTCATGCTGTTTTTCAGTTCAATGTTAGTATTTTAGATTAAAAACTTTCACAACTTGACAATTTGGGTTTCTTCATTAGATTGACACATAATTTATGTAGAATAACGGGACCATTTCTATTGACAAATAGTATGTACTGCATCTAAGTTAATAGTTCTATTTATATTTACTACAGATAATCTAATAATAATTTTGGAGCAACCTTGAATCGCTTATCACTTAGAAGATGAGTAGAGGTTCCTATAAAGAGAACATAGTCTGCTTTTTTCTCTGTTTTCTTCTTTCTTTGTGGTCTGTAAACATCTTTTATCTTGTATTGTATTTGACAATTCGGTAGTGATTTCGCTTTTGCGTTTGCTTTTGATTATTGTATAAGCAAGTTCGATCAAGGTTTTCTTAAAAATTATAATCAAATGTTTTGACAATTCTTTTAGTTTTCTGCTGATAATAGTACCTCTTTTCGCTAAGGAAGTATGTCACATGAAGCACTTCATTTAGAAGGAAAATAATATAATCTTTTAAGGTTCTATCTGGTTTTAATAATGTTCTTTGTGGTAATTCATGTGCTATTTCATATCCTGCTGCTTTGCTGAAATTTCTCATGCTTTTTTATGTACATTATGGTAATTATTACAAGGCTGATGAGACTAAATTAAAGCATGCTCTTTTGATTCCGTATTTGAGATTAAATTTATTGTGGGAAATTTTCTCTTGCCTTATTGAATTGAAGGTCATGTAAGATTTTGATATGAGGTATGGATGGAAGGCCTGATATGACGAAGTGGATCATATCGTATGCTGTTTAGATAACAACAATGCATCAAGCAGTAGCTGAGTGGACTGTGAACAACCACAAGCTAAGGATGTAAAAGTTCTTTTGTATGCTGAGATGGTTGATTTGCAAAAGCCATGCAGCCTTAAACTTCCATTCTCTATTGAGGTTTGTGAATTATTGTTTTATTGACAATATTTTTTTTAATTGGTATCCCAATAGTCCAAACCCCTGCTTTGTCTAAATGTTCATTGAATGAGTAAAAATTGTGCTAAGATTGATTCATGTGGCATCAGTCTTTGTTATTCTATTTGCTGAATAAATTTGTGAATTCTTAGTTGGAATAGCTCGCATGTGATTTTCTTTTTTTTTTCCTTTAAAACATGTTCTTATATTCACATACTGCAGTTTTTCGTACTTTATAATGAAAAATAATTGAAGGTATGGCGTTATGCTCTAGATATTCTAATGTTATGGAAATTGCAATCATTGTTGGATATTCTACTGTTCTAAAACTTGCTTAGCTGCTTAACTTCAATTTTTCCAATTGCTCGGAGTTGTTTTTCCCCGTTCTGTGGGGGAAGACATAATAATGCCACTTCTGTAGCGTCAATACTGGGCGGAAGTTTTCTGTTTGACATTATAATTTGGACAGGAACTCACATGGGCTTTATTGAAGTTGTTATTCAAATTGCAATGCAGATGGCATGGTGTTTTTGAATACTTAGGTTTCTCTTTGTTTGGGATTTTGTCACCTTTTCGGCTTTAATTTTTTCTGTTTTGTGTTCAAGTAAAAATAGAAAAGTGGAAAAAACTTAATGGTATCTTGATATTTGATTTGAGTTATATGATATTTGTTTCTCTGAAAATCCACAACTTTGTTATCTGAGCATCAGGTGGACATACAATAATCCTCTTCGGGCTAAGGACGATGCATAAATGGCAAGATTGAATGCAGGCTACTGCTAGTCTACAGCAAGAAAGAACGTCACGAGATAGAGGGATGTCAGGACCTACCGAGGTCATACCCTACTAGCACGACCTGAATATTTACTTTCAAATCGGAAATAATATGCACGACCTTATTATGGGTTTGTGGGCAATGATGGCACAACCCCACCTATTCATAACAATTAAACCACATTGAAATGTAGTTATATAATATTCAAAGACAACAATATTAACATAGATTTTGGGCCAGTTTGGTAGACTTAGTGTGGAAAAAAGCGGTTGTAGCTGTGTTTTAAGATAAAGCTGATGAATGGTTGTAGCTGTGTTTTAAGATAAAGCTGATGAATGTTTGGTAAACTGTAGTTTTAAAAGTGTTGTGAGTTGAAAAAATTATATTAAGATATTTGGTAAATTATATGGTTGAAATGCAAGGGAAATATAAAGTGGATATCATAGTGAAATTAATTTATTAATGGAAATTATGTTCATAAATATTAAGCATATTAAAATGTTTTCACTTTAATTTTAGGGTAAATTGTAATAAAGTATCCTTACGTTTGATCATATTGTAACAAAATCATAAATTTAGTCTTCCGTCAGTTGACTCGGTAAAAAAATAACGGTTTGACCATTATTTTGTACATGAAATGATAAAATTACTCTTGATTAAAATATAAAAAAAATAATATTAACTATTAAAATTAAAAAAATATATTTAAAATGGATCTCTACCGTCCATCAAGATTGATGGGTGGTGGCGATCATTTAAAAAAAAAAAAAAACTTTAGGTGGGAAGATTGGATCTCCACCAAAAGAACAAAAATATAATAAAATGAAATGCGATGGAAATCCCAGTCACTATTGCTAGGGTCTCTCTCGATGGCCCATTTAATTTTTTTTTTCTTCTACATTGGATCTTCACCCACTACATTATCCAAAAAAAAAAAAAAAAGGATCTTCACCCACTAAGAATTTTTTTTAAAAGAAAATTTAAATTATTTTTTAATATGATTTTGATGGACGGTGGTTATTAATTTAAATATTTTCTTTAATTTTTAATTTGTTAAATTATTTTTAAAAAATTACAAAAAATGACTATATTATCCTTTTGGTTGATCGTTAATTCGAATGGTAAGTCAAGGGTACTAATATGTAATTAAAGTTAATTTCATAATTTTATTATGATATTGTTAAACGTAAGGTACTACATTACAGTTTACCCTTTAATTCTAATACAAAAATAGATTCAATTAAATTTAATAACTATTTTTTAATGTTAATTATAAAAACTAATTTTTTTAAAAAATAAAAATATTCATAAAATTTTTAATTATTTTTTTCAAATATTGAAGAGTGGATATTTAATAATACTATTTTCTCATTTTAAATATTTTTAAGTTGATAATCAGTTAAATATATAATATTTATAGTTAATTTTTTTTTTTTTTAATTTTAATATAAGATGAGAGATAATTTGGTCTAAAAAAACTTCATTAAAAAATATGACCAGCTTTCCGTTTAAATTAGAAGGTGAAGTTGAATTGGACTAGGTTCGACTTTTAGCTATAATTTCAAGCTAAATTTTTCAATAAATCATTTTCAGAGGTGTATCGAACGACTTTTAGATTACATGTTACTGAATAAACTAAAAGCGTTTATTTAAAAACTCTATCAAACTTACATTTTTATGGGTAGGTCTACTAGGAGGAGGAATAGGAGCGGAACACCCTTATTTAAGAAATCTCCTTCCTTATCCGTGATCCCAAACGGCACCTTAAATTTGCAGCCAAACACTCCTCAAAAACCCTAGCTATCCCCTCTATTTAAATTCTAGCAAATCTGCAAACCAAAGCCTTCTCTTTCCGGCTCTCAAACCCTAACTCACTCGTCTTGTCTAATGGTAACAAAAGAACGATGAAATCATCTTCTCTCTTTTTATTCCTAATCTCCCTGTGTTTCTTGGTACTTGATTTTTACTCTTTTTTTGTTTTTTGTTTTTTCAATGCAGGCGCCGAAGAAGGAGAAGGCTCCACCACCGTCATCGAAGCCAGCGAAATCCGGCGGCAAGCAGAAGAAGAAGGTAATGACATTAGTCTTTGCTTTATGTTGAACTCCATTTTGTTGAGTTGTAGTTGATGGTAGAGTGTTTGGAGCATGATTGAGCAATGCAAGTTTTTGTTTCTTATAAAAATAAATAAATAAAGAAAATAACAAAACGTAATCAATGTTATTGTATATTGTATGTTTGTTGAGAGTAGAAGTTGTATTGTGTAAAACAATTCCAATTATAAACCAAAACCCTAGTGTGTGGGATGTTAGCCAATTTGCATTTTTTGATAAGCTATTACAGTGTGAAAATCAAGATGTTTCGTGATGGTTTTATCCAGTTGTGTTTAGTGTGCCGTGGCTGATGAAATTGTTTTTTACTATAATCCTAGTATCTTGTTCAAATCCTAAAGGCGGTAGGTTTTTTTAGTATAGTCCTGAGATTGTAACCAAATTGTAAGTAAACGTTCAAAATATTAGCACGGTTTTGGGAATTGTTTTTGCAATCGAATCACATGCTCCTTTAATAATTTCTGTAATAAAGCTTACTGGGGTTTATTGGCATTTATGGAGAATTTGTCAGGCTATAGTATTTTAGTCTTGAGTTATTTTGAAGCCCATTAATGTTTAGATTAATGTTGGATCTGCAGAAATGGAGCAAAGGAAAGCAAAAGGAGAAGGTGAACAACATGGTTTTGTTCGATCAGGGAACTTATGACAAGCTTCTTACTGAAGCTCCCAAGTTCAAGCTTGTCACTCCTTCAATCTTGTCTGACAGATTGAGAGTATGTTCTCATTAACTATCTTTTTGGGACTGCATTTTAACCTAAGTTTTTGTGACTGCCTTTTAACCTAAGTCTTTGTTATGTTACTTGACCTGTATGCAACCTTATTGTTCTGAACTTTCCTGATGTTGTGAGTTAGTTACCTGGGTTGTTCAAAATGAACAAATTGTGTTGTGCATTTAATGATAATCTAATACTCGGGTTTTTTCACATTAATAAGTGTACTCTGAATATAGTTTTTTCTAAGATTGTTATGGGTGTAATTGGATTTGTTTGAGTCTATTCTTGCGAAAGGGAAGTTAAGAGAAGGAACTGAAGAATTTTTCCAAGTCATGTTGTTTTTCTTTTTTGCATGTGTTTTTGGTTTGTGAGCACAGTAATCCATCTTCCTAGATGAAAATATCATTGATAAGTTTGTTTCTGGGAGAAAAGTGTACGTTGTTGTTTAATGTCTCTCTACAAATTTTGAAGAAACAATGTTTCCTTTAGTAGTTAGAAAACTGTTTATAGATATGTTCATGAGTCTCCAGCTTGTTTAGTTAATACTTTAATTGAAATTAGATGTGTACATTTTCGGGAGAAACTCAAGATTTGGCAGTTCATAAATGGTTTGCATTCTTCTTCTGCTCTGGTTATTCTCTGCTATGATTAATCAGATATATTGTTGTGTGAATTGCATTCTACAGATTAGTGGCTCGCTTGCACGTAAAGCAATCAAGGATCTGATGGCAAGAGGATCCATCAGAATGATATCGGCACACTCCAGCCAGCAGATCTACACTAGAGCCACCAACACATAGGTGACAAGTTAACAGTGATGGAAACCTAGTTTCAATTTGATTTGTTTTATCTGAACTTCGTTGGGGAAGAAATTTTGGTTTAATTATTTTGGATACTGGCCAGATGTTCAATGTCACTTGGATTGCCTTATGATATGGGATCAATTTGTTTCTTGCATGTCGTAGCAATTATTGAAATATTTAGTGCTTAGTTATCTGTTTTCTCATAAATTCATCTATTTAATTTTGCTTTGATTAGACACATAAAACCGAAGCTAGTAGGTATTATTTGGTTTGGTTCGGGACGGTTTCTATTTTTGTGTCCACCCTTAAGTAGAACACTCTCATGGATGAAAAACTTAAACGAGTTTTTACTTGCAAGATGTATGATTTGTACTTCTAACACCACACTAAAAATCAACATTTTTTTTTTCATAATAATTATTCCTTCAACTTCAAATTTGTTTTTTTTTTTCTTTTTATAAATGTTTTGATTCATTTTTATGAATTAAAAATTGAAAAATCTTGGTAACTTCGCATTATTATGTAGACTAATTTATATGTCTCGGTCAATACCTAATTATAATTCTCATTCGAGACTTAAAACCAAGACTTACATAAGTCTTAGCTTGGCAAGTTGTCCAAGACTTTTTTCTTACCAGCTTTTTATTTTATTTTTATTGGGAAGTTTAGATTGTTTATGAAAAATATTTTTAAACTTTAAAAGCTTTTTTTTAGTATACTTTTGATGAAAGCGTTTTCAAGATTTTAGAAGTTAAAAATAAAAACCTTGTTAAATAAGACCTAATCCCACTCATTCAACCAAAACAACAAAATATTAATAGAAAGCAACAATCTAACAACTTTCTGCATTATATCATATAGTAAGATTATCAATCCCTTGGCTGTATACTATATAGTAAGACTATTAAATTCCAACCATGGTTATAATCTTATGATATTTTGCTCACGCTGTGTGGATATTAATCTAACAACCATAGGATTCCAATTTCCACGACGCAAGAGTCTCTATAGATAAACTAACAAAGAGTAATTTTTTTGTAGACTTTTTTTTTTTTTGTTCTCTATCCTGTATTTTGTGTTCCCTATTAAGGGTAGACAAAAATTCAACTAAGCGAACAGATACGAACCAAATCGGTCCAAAAATCAGTTTTTAAAAAATTCGGTTCAATTTGATTGGTTAGAAACCGAATCGAACCAACAAACCAATTAAAATTTTTTAGAGTTTTAATTTTACATGTGGCAGTATGTGAGAGAAAATATCTTATGATATTTTGATAGATCTGTCCACACAGGGTCACCTGTATCTTACAAGTTTAGAGAACACTAGGACTCATTTGAACATATCTTTCCCATCTTTGACGACTGCCCAACTCCTTACTCATTTGAACATATCTTTCCCATCTTTGACAACTGCCCAACTACTTTCTTGCTCTCTCTCTATTCTCTCCTCTTCTCCAACTTTGTTGCCACTACAACCACCAATTGCTGTTATAGATGAAACGCCACTCATGTTTTTCACGTAGTTCATTTTTTGTGCAGACATCTTAAGATACTTTTTGTTCTTACGACTTTTCCTTAAAAATTCTACTCGGAAAAACTCTTTCAATCGAATCCTTATTAGTTTGCTCGAGGCTTAAGAAATCAGTACATGGATTTTCGAGTTGCCATATTAGCGAAAATGCCTATTTCTTCGTTTAACCAATTTGTTTTGTTGCCACAATGTTATGAACAAACTTTGGTGTCACAGAAATAAGAAGAAAGATTTTACCTAGAACAAGCTTAAGCCTTCTTCTTCTAGTGAGGACATTGACAAAACGGGCGTGGTAGAAGTGGCCGAGGGTAGTTCAACTCCCTAAGATGGTCAATTTGATTCAAAAACCATAACCAATCGCCTCCTAATGTTTCCCCATTATTCCGTAATTTGATATCACGAGTAATCGTCAGCCAGGTGCTTAAAAAACACTTTGAACTTATGAATTTTATTACGAGATCATCGATCTAAAGATCATCAAACATGAAAATCCAAAGAGACAATTTTTTCCAGAATGGCTGAAATGTTTCCTACTCTAGCACATGTTGTCCTTACCCAGGAAAGCAAATGCCAATCTCATAAAACATTATTCAGCAAAGATCACCTTCCTTGTGGGTGTGGATAACACAGTCTGACTTTGGATATGAGATACAGGAGAGCAAGTAACCTTGCTCCATCAGGTTATCGTCAAGAAATGAACCTTCTGTTTGATCAACAGACCCTGAAATTATCTGCCCTGCACAAGTAGAGCAGGCTCCAGCCCTGCACGAGTAAGGCAGCTCAAGTCCAGCTTCTTCAGCAGAGTCCAGGATGTATTCATCCTCCGGGGCATCAAACTCGTTCTCTTCACCGTCTGGTCCGATCAATTTCACTTTGTAACATGTCATTGCAGATACTTTGAATGCAGAAGACTTCAAGCCAAATGATTTAGAAACACTCCTTACAGAACCCAGAGAATTGGCAGTCCTGACTAAGGCACATGACCTTTCCAGAAGCGAACTGCGTTGAAAGCCAGATGCAACGCTCGGGACTGCACTTACGGAGAAGCAAGATGTCGGAAGTCTCACAGTCGACATGTTTACACCTTCAATCAGAATCGACACAAAAATACATAAGCAACCAAGTAACAGATGAAGTTGAGCATGTTTCTGAGCTCTCAATTTAAGCTCCTTTCAAGATTTAAATTAATAATGGAATACGTCTTAAGGTCAGATAAGCACTTTCTGAAAGAACAAAGCTAGTGTATCGATGCAAAAACATGTATGGCAAATCCCATATAGCAAGTTACTAGTGTTTGACTAATAATAGATAAAATAAAAAATGCCAGAAGCAAGATGCCATTAAACAAGTTTCCAACAAATTGAAACTCTTGTTGCAAGAAGCTTAGTAACTTTCACATTTACATAAAATTACTAATAACATAGAAAATTATTGCTTCAGTAATCATCAGTAAGACTATGCTACTAAAGCAAATAATTTGATCACTAAATTCTGAGTCAAGAGAGATAGCACGTACTTGAAGTCTCAAAACTCTGTTAGTATTTTTTAAGTGCATGCTAACATGAGAAGGAGAAATCCATTATCAACAATGTGGCAGCTATTCAAGTAAACAGTGGAAAAGGTTTTTACTGCATCACACAAACACTACTAACTATGTGTAGTTGGTGTTCACTTGATGTGAGACACTGACTTCCCATCTTGAGTATTGAAGTGGCTTATTTACAACTGTGAACAACTTCATAGTTTGGCAACTGATAAAGCTTCAATGATGATATGAACTTTGAGATCTAGGAGAATAACATGAATGATCTTAATATCTATCACAACTGCACTTTGAGCATCACTTCTCCGTAAAGAAGGAATCAGAATATGTATAAAAGAAAATCGCACTAGCTTCAATTCTGATGCTATTCGCAAAAACAATTGTGAAACGCGTCTAATTCTGAACCCAATTTCGAAGGAAATTTTTCTTGCTCAATCAAGTACTGCCAATTCAAACAGTACTGAAACCATATTGTTTGCACATATCAGAAGAACTAATATTCACATGTCAACTAAAACAAATTCACAATAATTATCAATGTATATGGATTCTAATCATGCATTAACTGGATTCTCGAAACACTTTACTATTCCCTACCATATATACACACATACATATAAGGGTAAATTAAGTCAACACCGTCTGATGCAAAATTTTGTCCTGTGATGAATTATTCATACAAAAAGAAAAATTACTTTCATGTATAAGAATTTAATTTCTGGGTGCAAAGAATTTAATAGAATACAAAAGTTGGAATCAGGACAGTACTATAGTGATCTGATCATGACTGTACATATACATACATATACATGACACACAAACAGACAGAACTAGGAAGAAAAAAAATAAAGGGGACCATTGAATTTGATAGTTCATATAGCTCTTGTATTCGAAAACTGTCTGAATCAGGGCAAATGCATAGATTCACATATCGTTGGTCCAAAGTGATTAATAATCAGATATTATTTATAATACCCAGAAATGATCAAAAAGATTTCCAATAGAAAACAAAAGGATCATGTATTTTAGCAAACAAACAAACCCATCAATAATAACAAGTACTTGATCGGACCATCGAGACAAAAAAAAAAAAAAAAACTAATGATGATCAAATCAAAAGGAAAAAGAAACAGAAAATAAAAACAAGTTTAAAGAAGAGAGATGAGGACCTGAAAAGCAGTTTGAGAGCTGAAACTGAAAGTGGTGTCTGTGATCCGAATAATTCTGACCTAACCAGAATGAGCGAGAGTGCTGCGCGAGTATGTAACTGCTGACTGGGGTGGGGATTTATATATTATTTGGTGGAGCAGAATAGAAAAATGATTTGTGAGTGTGACACGCTCGTGCAAGACAAATTATACCATCATTGTAAATTATGATTTTGTTTTTATCTCTTCCTTTTGGAACTCCTAGGCCACTAATCGAACCCACAATTCTGATTTTAGAACTGACAGTTTCGATTCCTCTAAAAAGAAAAATTGAAATTGGAACCGAAATCTTGGGGGACCTGTTGCAGTTCCCCATATTTTCAAATTCGGTTTTATACTGTTACGGTTCCGGTTTTGAATTTTTTTAAAAAAAATTAATTGAAAATTTTTACTGTTTGGAACTGAAATCGACGGTTCCGGTTGCAAAATATATGGAACCCGAATCGGGATCGCTTGGTCCTAATTTTGGTTCTTAGTTCCTAATCGGAATCGAAACCGGCCAATCTGTTCTTGTTAGGAACCGCAAAGTTTGAACCGAACCATGACCATCTCTACTTCCGATTGTAATAATCTTCGACAACTGAATAATCACTTGGGTGATTATCAAGGTTTATGTTTTCGTAAAAGGAAAATAGAAATGGCACTAAGCTTTGATTAATTATGAGTTTTTTTTTAATGCAGTTTGCTTTATTGATATATGTAGACTCTAAATTTACGTAAATATATCAATTTGGTTTTTCTGTGACTCAACCTTAGTCATATTTAACGGTTGTAAATGTATTTTTGTCTTTAAATCTATCACGTGTCAACACTAAGAGGGGTGTATTCAATCTAGAAATGGTTGGAATTCGAAATCTAAGTGTATTCAAACCAGATTTTTACAAAATTTTAAAATGTCCAGAGAAATCTAGATGTATTGAATTCAAAATTTTAAAAAATCTATCAAAATCTAGTTGTATTTAAAAAGTAATAGACTTTAGCATATTTTATTTAAGTGATGGAATTGAATGGATTTTGGTGGATTTTACAATGAAAAATATAAATAAAAAGTCATATAACAAATCTTGCTTTATTCCCATAAAATTTGGTGGATTTTAAACTATTATTAATTAAATACTATTTTTTTCAAGATAAATTATTAAAAATCCATATAAATATGTAGACAAGTTCAATAAACTCCATACAGAACTTTTACAAAATCTACATGGAATATATAAAATTCATAAACTACACTAAAATCTCTAATAAATTCTAAATTTAATATATCTCTCTAATTTTTTTAATAAAATAATATAATTACTTTAATTAAAAATTAAAAATAAAATTAATTAATTTTTTTTAAATAAATTTTTACTGTCCATAAAAATTGATGAAGTGGAGATGATAATTGAAATTACTTTTGTAAAAATGGACGAAAACGCACACGTGTGAGCCTTCCTTTTAACAATCTCATCGTTTCTAGTCTCTTCTTCGTTCACTGCTTCGTGTCGGCTTTTTTATATATACGAAGAGTGGAGACATTTTTTTTAATCTATAATCGAGAAAAAAACATATGGGCTTCTGAGAAAGGTAAAATATTTTACATGGCAGCTTCTTCATCTTCCAGAGTTTTAGCGGAGAAGATGGGGCCCGCAACCCGTCGCCAAGTCCTGACGTTGACGGAGGCCGCAGCTTCTAGAATCCGTCAACTATTACAGCAGCGCCAGCAACCGTTTCTCCTGCTCGGCGTCAAAGCTCGCGGCTGCAACGGATTATCGTACACTCTCAATTATGCAGGTTTAATTAGCTCGTGATGACAAAATATCGTTAAATTTTTTAGTCATCGTCGAAAGCATGTTCATAGTCTATGAAACTTGTAGCTTGATTGGAATGAAACTTGAAGCTTGAGAGATAGGCTGCATGAGCTGGAGTAATCATTGTGTTTTTGTGTGTTTGTTAAAAGTGAGAATTGAGAATGGAGAGAAAGACTGTTTATGTGTGTGTGTAAAAATTGATATTTTGAACACACGATTTAATTTTTTTTCCTTCTTGTGCCAATATGCAGATGAGAAAGCAAAGTTTGATGAGTTGGTTGAGGACAAGGGTGTTAAGATACTGATTGATCCAAAGGCTCTGATGCATGTTATAGGAACCAAGATGGATTTTGTAGATGATAAACTCAGGTCAGTATTATTAGACAACATCCTTCATGGCTCCTCTCATTACAGGTCCTTTGACATTTAAGGAAATGTCTGACATCACATCACTTGTTGTTAATTTCAGTGTTCTAAAAATCGGCCCCGCCCCTGGCCGAGCCGAATATGACCAATTGGGCTAGGGCTGCTACGCGGCCTAGGTGGTCTCCGCGTCCTAGGCGCCGCGGAGGCGATTTATTTTTCCACCCCCAAAACACCCAAAACGACGTTGTTTTGGGTGTTTAAAGACATAAAAAAGAGCTGATAACAGTAGCTCATCCAATTCATTCAGCAATCAGCCCTCACCGCTCACCCATATTCCTCCCCCTCTCACTCACGGTCAAACCCACCGAGAAACTGCCTAATCGCTGACTAATCGGCGCCTAGGGCGCTAGGCGCTAGGCCACCGAACATCTAGTGCCTAGCGCATTTTTGAACACTGATTGTTATTAATGTGAGCTGATTGAATACCTGCACCTCTTTGATTGTTTAAATTATGATTTGTGGTATGTATATTCAAATTGATGATTATATGATTCTAGAATTGACAACTATAAGTGAAATATCTTTTGTTTCCATTATGTTTGCATTCTTCTAAACAAAAACTATATTTGTAATCAAGTCAAGCTCTTTGAAGTTATAGTGTTTGCAACCCTGCGTTTGTTCTTGATTTTCAGAAGCTGGTAATAAAAGTTTTTTCGTTTTTTATTGTCAATATTACTGTATTTTTCCAGATCGGAGTTGTGTTCATCAACCCCAACTCGAAAGGGCAGTGTGGTTGTGGAGAGTCCTTTATGACAACAAGCAGGGCAGAGGCAGCTAAGCGAGGTCGTAGTTGAGTATTATAGCACCACTGGATATTATCTCTTACTAAACGTGTGCATTTAATGCCTATCCCAGGAGAACTACAATCTTTAACAAGACTAAAGAAAACAAGAAGTCACTGAGTACCTTAGTGAATTGATGGTAATGTTGAAGTGAACACGGTTTGTAGAGTGTGTTCTTTCTTCTGATGAACCCCCAACCCTACTCGCAAAATAAATTGGTAACAATTTGCGGTGTTTCACTGCACTGACTATTGAGTTTATGTACAGAAATGCAATCTGATGGAAATAAGAGTGATGATATTTCTGGCTTTTCGCTGTGGTTTGTGATGCATCAATAAAGTTGTTATCGACTGCAAGTATTTCAGATGTTGATTTTTTGCATACACCCTATATTTGGCATATAAGGTTGCAAAGGTCTATGTATTTCTAGGTTACTAGATAGTAATGATGTGCCTATATCCTCTTTTTTTTTATATACCACTTGCGGTTTGGACTATTCAGAAAAGCACTTCCAAGAAAAGTTTTCCCTGGCAGAGTAACTTCTAACTTCTGTATTTGAACTTAGAAAAGTGTTGTGAATTTCCTTGGCAAAGTAACTTTTGCATTTGAACTTGTTAAATGATACACTTGTCAATTGAATAAGTATTATTTTTTTCTACCATTCCACCTACCGTGGTGTGATTCTAATCAGGATATTGTCAGAGTGAATGGATACCTTTTATTATTAAATTATATTAGACGGTGCTAACATTTTATAAGTTGAGATATTTAAGTATTAATAATAATAATAAGTTGAGCTATTTTTGACAATTACCACTTTATTATATTAAGCAAAATTTTATGCCACTTCCCCAAATCTATTTGAATAAAAAATACAAAACTAAAGACTTCCCTGTCTGGCAAATTAAACCAGTAAACAGACAACATGAGTGAACCAGCAACATCATTATCAAGTATGCAAGATCATCAGGTCATGAAAAAACAATAGTTCCATGTGTTTAAACTACCAACATTGAAATGAATAACCGACGCGAAACAGAAAACTGTAGATTGCTAAGAATGTACTGGACCAATGAGAATAAGCAACAAGAAACTATACTCAGGAAGATTAACAGAAAATATTTATAGATGTATAAGTTAATCTTCCACAACAAGTGATCTAATAAACATAACAACTATTAATCCTTGACTGGCAGGAAAACGATTTCTCTGATTGTTACATCTTAAAGAAATTCTTAACAGGAACAAAGAATCATCACGAAATCAGTAAGTAACAAAGCACTTAAGAGTCAATGTCAACGATAGTGCTACGTGATGAGCAATAGAAATCATCGAAGTTGAGATAGCATGTCAGTCACTTTTGTTTTATGGCTGGTCAGTATTCAGATCGTGAACGTCCAGAAGTTCGGGACCAGGATTGTGGAGGCTACATTCGTGGCTTCATTCCTTCTTGGAGTAGATAAGCGGTGTTTTGACCATTCTTCCAGTGCTTTGTGGTGGAGAGCATTCATTCGGATATAAGGTCTTCTTCTCGGATGAGAATTTCAGCCTTTTTCCAATCTTCTACAATACCCTTAAAGCCAATAGTAGTGCACACATCACAGCAACACTTCTTCCATGACCTATCGGAAGCATTAAATGATTTTATTACAAAATTATTGGAATGGAAGCAAACTGGGAAGCCTAAAATAGGAAAGATTAATCGTAATCAGCTAAACGAACAACTTTTACAACAAATCAACCCATATGTTCCACTACTCTGAAAATAATTTCTCATTATTTATTTGCACCAAAGTTATTATCAGTCTGTATCAAAAAAAAAAAAAGAAGTTATTATCAGTCTTGAATAGAATGTAAAGGTTGTTCTATTCTCAGGGTAATAATGTGCCTTTGCCCTTCAACCAAAGGACCAGCTGGCCCCTGACTGATATTTTATTTTCAAAGACTTTCGAACCTAAAAAAGTTCAAACTATTTCAAACTTCCTCTAGAAAGCGAAAAATGTCAACATTGATATCATTTTGATAATGTCAAAATCTCAATCAACGCTAAACTAAAACAAAAGATCAAAAATTCAATACACTGGTGAAGATTGTAATCCCTACATTTGGTGTCATCTCTTGTTTTAGAAGTCAATGTTCTTTGTACATCTTATATCTGCTTCTTCCGCCTTTGCCCTCAATAAAAATAAATAATTAAATAAAAACTTGTTTAATCTTCACCTGTCAACTCATACCTTAACAACGACAAGTTCAATCCACACTAAATACTGTCACTTGTGCTTACGACCAGATTCTTTCACTGAATTGATAACCTTGTGGTCCAAAAGAACTTGTGCCCAGTCACATTATCATCAATTTTTCAGTTTAAATCTTAAGATATCCACGCAAAAACTTTTCTACAATTGACCTAGTTGTTTGTCATTTATGGAGATTTCTATGTTCCGACTGACAAGCTTGTTCACGTGCCAGTCAAATTTACAATCATAAAACCGTGACTGGGACCTAAGAAAACTATTGCTGTAGTAGAATCAAACTTTCTTGGCTGGCAATGTAATGAACAACATCACACACATCAATCACAAACTTATAATACAAATGTCTATAGCATCATCTAAGAACTAAAACATAAGAGGTAGTGTTCCTCGCACATTTTTTATCCCTTGACATTCTGAGATCAATTCAAGCATCAGAACTGTTTTCTGAATCAGGAAACATAAACACATTTTTTGAAGCCTCTTCAATCCACAAGTCATGCCGGTTGGGACAAGGACCTTCATTATTAACTTTCACCATATAAAATATATCAGGGCATCCACAACCTAAATAATTAAACCAATAAACAAGTCACCTTAATTTAATTCTCTCTCTCTCTCTCTTTTCTCTCTTCTTTTTCTCTATCAAGATCCTCTGATTTTATTCGATTTTGAGGCTGAAAGATCAACAGCTAGAGCTTACAGGACCCTGCCTATAAATCTCAG